>VMDO01013674.1:14164-57503 GCA_007922755.1 Pedetes capensis | reverse complement strand
AAAAAAAAAAAAAGAAAAGAAAAAAGAAAACTGAAAAGGAATAATCGTCCATATATCAAGCAAAGTAGACTTCAAATTAAAATTAGAAGAGATAAGAAAGTCACTATACATTAGTAAAGGGAACAATCAATCAAGAAGACATAACAGTTGTAAATATATACATGCACTGAACATCAGTGCACTCAAGTTCATAAAATACTACTGAGCATAAAAGGACAAATAGATCCTGATATAAGAAGAGTGGGTGACTTCAATACCCCACTCTCATCAATAGAGAAAACATCTAGACAAAAAAAATCAACAAAGAAACTTTAGAGTTAAACAGCATAATAGATCAAATTAATCGATATCTACAGAATACTCCCCACAAAAGCTACAGAATACACATTCTTCTCAATAGCCAATTAAACTTTCTCTAAAATAGATCACACTTCAGGCTATAAATCAAGACTAGCAAATATAGAAAAATCTAAATAATTTTTTGTGTCTTATCAGACCATAATAAAGCCAGAAATCAGCAGCAAGAGAAATTACAGAAACTATATAAATAGTTTGGAGATTGAACAACACAGTCTTAAACAATCAATAGGCCCTTGAAGAAATCAGGGAGGAAATTTAAAAATTCCTAGGTCAAATGAAAATGAAAACACAACCTACTAGAACATTTGGAATATAGCAAGGGTAGTTCTAAGAAGGAAGTTTATAGCTATGAGTGCCTACATTAAAAAATCAGAAAGTGCTCAAATAAATAACCTAATGATGTACTACATGGAGATACCATCTTATCCCAGTCAGAATGGCTAGTATCAACAAAAGAAACAACAAATGTTGGCAAGTATGCAAGGAGAAAGGAACTCTTATACACTGCTGGTGGGAATGCAGGTTGGTGAGCCACTATTGAAATCAGTATGGAGGTTCCTTGAAAAACTAAAAATAGAACTACCATATAACCCAGGTATACTACTCCTGGGTATATATCTGAAGGAATATAAGTCAATATACCTTAGAGATACCTTTTCATTTGTATTTACTGCCGTGCTACTCACAATAGCCAAGATATAAAATCAGCCTAGGTGTCCATCAATAGATGAATGGATAAAGAAAATGTGCTCTGTGTGTGTGTGTGTGTGTGTGTGTGTGTGTGTCTGTGTGTGTGTGTGTGTCTGTGTGTGTCTGTGTGTTGCCGTGTCCTTATCCCATTTTTGCAGTGTTGGGGATTGAACCCAGGGTCTCAGAGAGTGCAGAGCAGCACTCTACCAACTGACATAAACCCAAGCCCCTAATCCTTAGGGAAATAAAAATCTAAGTTAAAACTAAATACCACCTCACCCGCATTAGGATCACTACTCTCACAAAATATATGCTGGGGAAGAAAAGGAGAAATTGGAGGCTTTGAACACTAGTGTCAGGACTATACAATTGTGGGCTCAGTGGTAGAATGCTTACCCAGCATGCATGAGGCCCTGGGTATGATCCCCAGCACTACAAAACAAAAACAAAAACAAACAGAAATGTAAACTTGTGTACCCACTATGGAAAACAACATAGTGGTTTCTGAAATAAATTAATAACTGGAATTACTATACAATGCAACAATTCTACTAATGGTATATACCCCTAACAACTAAAATCAGGGTCTTGAAAAGATATTTATACACTTGTGTTCAGTGGAACATTATTCCTAATAACTAAAACATTGAAGAAACCTATGTTTCCACTGACAGATGATAAAACAGGATCTGGCGTATAACAGAATAGTATTCAGCCTTAAAAAGGAAACAAATTCTGACATATGCTGCAGCATGGATGAACTTTGAAGATCTTATGGTAAATGAAACCAACCAGTCACAGACAAATACTGTATGATTCCCCTTACATGAGAGAGTTACAGTATCAAAACCACAGAGACAGAAAGAATGGTAGTTTCAAGGAGCTGGAAAGAGGAAGAAGGGGGAACTATTATTTAATGAGTACTGAGTTTCAGTTTTACAAGACAGAAAGAGTTATGGAGATGGAGGCTGGTGATGGATGTATAGCCACTGAACTATATACTTAAAATGCTTAAGATGATAAAATTTTGTTTTGTGTATATTTAATAAAAAATTAAAATAGAAAAAATTATTAATAGACCATAGAGCCTAGTGATTAAGAGAAAATTTTGATGTCAGATCTGGGTTTAAATATTGCTTCTTTGTAACCTCAAGCAAATCAATCTTTATTTCTTTTTTTAGGTTGATTCTTTCATTGACTGTGCTGTAAGTGCTTAACACTTTCCAATCTTGGTTTCTTTATCAATTTTGTTATTTTAGCACTTGGGGGTCGTACCCAGGGCTTTGCACATGCTTTGCAAGCGTTCTTCCACTGAGCTGCAATCCCAGCCTATTTTTCACTTTTTATTTTGAGACAGGGTCTTGCTAAGTTATGCAGGTTGCCTCTGGCCTTGATCCTCCTGCCTCCCAAGTTGCTGAGATTACAGGCATATGCCACTACACTTGGCTTCAACTATTATTTTAATTGTAGAAATTTGTGGAGTACAGTGTGATGATTCAATACAGGCAATACCGTGTCATGATCAAATCAGGGTAGTGAATATTTCTAAGTCTCAGTTTCCTCTTATGTAGAATGGGGATAGCAATTACTATAAGGTATGATAAGGACTGAAAGATCATCTATGTGCTTGTCACAGGTCTCATCTCATTATGCATGCCTAGAAAAAAATGGCAGTGATTATGATTGTTCTACTGTTGCCCCAGGGCTGGGATTTAGCTCAGTTGGTAGAGCGCTGTGCTGCAGTCTCTGAGGTCCCGAGTTCAATTCCCAGAACCACAAAAATGGGAAAAGGACCTGGCAATCCACTCCCAAGGCAATCCTGAAACAGTCAGCCATTGAAAACCCTATGGGGGTCACTATGAGTCGGATACCGACTCGAGAGACACAACAGGGACAGGGAGGGACAAAAAGGAAGGAAAGTTTGATTTGTGTCATGAATAAACCTTGAGCTTACTTGACATCTTCTGATCTAGAGGGCCTCAGGTGCGAGCGATATGCAGGCCTGCATATGTTGACTATCCGGCTCGGACTCTCAAAGCCAATGTCAATCTCTGAACTGAATTCAACAACAACAACTGTTGCCCCATGTGTTGTTATCCTACTTCTTCAATAGGCCATCTAGGTTTAAATGGGAAGTGAGCCCTTTGTTCCATCCTTAGCACAGGATGGAGTCAGCAATTTGAGGACTCCTTAGAGCCTCCCCTCCACTAAAATGTCCAGCTCCTCCTCTTTCTCCCCAGCCACAGAGGAAGGCAGACCAGCTCCCAGGGAGCACCCCATCCCCAGGTGGAGCCCAGCCTCTCTGTCTCTACTCATGTTCCCCCACCGGGTCCCGCCAGGGCTCTAAGCTCTTTGATGTTCATATGGCAGCCTGGCAGCGGCAGGAAGATAAAACCCCACTTGTTCCCTCTCTCCACAATGAGACCTTTGGCAACTTAGAGGAACACAGAGATAAAAGAGACTGGGCTTTATTCGTTTTGTTTTTGTTTTTGTTTCACTTTCTTTTCATTTTCCTCAACAACAAATGATGGTTTGTCTTTCTCAGCAGCAACTTAAGAGCCACACCAGCATCAAAGAGCATGAAACCAGCAGAAACCCAAGGCTGGGGTGTTCAATTCCATCCTGTGGGGAATTTGGCTGTTTGTGGGACAGACCGAAAGGGAAGCGGGGAAGAGAAATGCATGCAAAGAGCATTTCACAGGGTGATCTAAGCACGCACACATACTCCCAGAAGTTTGGTTTCTTAGCATTTCTCCATGCCTCTTTAAAGTTGGCAAAGAGACACAACAGGGACAGGGAGGGACAAAAAGGAAGGAAAGTTTGATTTGTGTCATGAATAAACCTTGAGCTTACTTGACATCTTCTGATCTAGAGGGCCTCAGGTGCGAGCGATACGCAGGCCTGCATATGTTGACTATCCGGCTCGGACTCTCAAAGCCAATGTCAATCTCTGAACTGAATTCAAGTGACCATATGCAAGTGAGGAAGAAAGAGAGAATGTGCACTTCCATAACGAGGACTATTGTATGTCCCATATGCCAGGTCCTATGCTAAGGGGACCTGATATGTGACCACCATGCGGTAGGTAGGACTAGTCTCCCCATTTTATAGATAGGGAAACAGAAGAGCTAAAGTCAGTTCTCCAAAGGCAAAAGAAGGGATTTAAACTTGCATTTGGACCAAAGTGTGTACGTGTGTGTGTGTGTGCTTGCTTGTTTGTTTTTGTGGTACTTGAGGGTTCAATCCAGGTCCTTGAACATACTTTGCAAGTGTTCTACCACTGGGCTGCATCCCCAGCCCACTTTTTATTTTGTTTTTGAGCTAGGGTCTTGCTAAATTATGCAGGCTGCCTCTGGTCTCAAACTTGTGATCCTACTGCCTCAGCCTCTTGAGTTGTAGGATTACAGGCGTGTATCACCATGCTTGGCTTGTTGTTGTTGTTGCTGCTGCTGCTGTTTTTACCTTATGGTACAAGGATTGAACTGAGGTTTTGCACACACTAGGCAAGGGCTGTACCACTGAGCTACAACCCCAGCCCAAATATGTGCTCTTAACCAGATGTTATAAAGCTACATTCCACAGAGATTGTAAGTATAACTTTGAAAAATGCCAAGAAAGATACAACTGTAGGACATCTGTTACCAGCTGGATTGTGACTCCAAAAAAAGATATGTTAAAGCCCTAACTTCTAGTGTCTATGAATGAGACCTTATCTGGAATCTACAAATCCTTATTAGGATCTACAAATACAATCAAGCTTATTTTTGTTTGTTTATTCATTTGTTTGAGACAAGGTCTCCCTGTGTATCCCAGGATGATCTGGAACTTGCTTTGTAGACCAGGCAGTACTTGAACTCGAGATCCTCTTTCCTCAGTCTCCAGGGTGCTGGGATTACAGACATATGCCACCATGCCTGGCTATCATCAAGTTTAAGTGGTAATTGATTGGGTCAGAGGATGCCCTAATCCGATGACTTGTGTCCTTATAAGGACAGGGAAATTTGGATATAGATCTGCACCAAGGGAAGATGGCCATGGAAAGATGGAGAAATAAATTAAAGTCATGCTGCCCTAGACCAAGGAGTACCATGCAGTGCTGGCAACCAGAAGCTAGAAGAGGCAAGGAAAGTTTCCCAGAGCCTTCAAGAGAGCAACAGTGTTTCTGTCCACATCTCGTGTGTGTGTGTGTGTGTGTGTGTGTGTGTTTATTTGTTTGTTTTGTTTTTTGTTAAGTTTTGCGGTTTGGGTTTTAGCTTTTGGTTTTTGGTTTTAACACAGGGTCTCACTATGTACCCCAGGCTGACCTAAACTCATGACCTTCCTGCCTTAGCCTCTGGAGTCCTGGGATTAGAGGTAAGCACCCCCACACTAGGCTAACACTTTGGCTTTGAACTTCTGGCCTCCAGAATGGTGAGACAATAAATTTCTGGTTTTGTGTTTGTTTGTTTGTTTATGAAAGGATCTTGCTATGTAGCCCAGACTAGCCCCAAACTTACAAGCCTTGCAATTTTCTGTTGATTTAAACCACCAATGGCAGCCCTAGGAAACTAATATAGCATCTATCTTTCTAAGTTTGAAGAGAGTGTGTGAAAGAGAGAAAGAGACAGAGAGAGGGAGAGGGAAGGAGAGAGCGAGTGAGAGAGAGAGAGAGGGAGGGGGAGAGAGAGGGGGAGAGAGAGGGAGAGGGAGAGGGAGAGAGAGAATGTGTTTCAGGGAAGGGAGTAGAAGGCCAGACAACTTTTAGACAAATAACATAAAGATTATTCCCAGAATATTGGCCTGGGGAATGAGGCCAAGATGCCCTACCCAGAAGAGAGAGAGAGACAGAGAATGGGTGATGAAGGTAGTGAACCAATGGGCTTCACTGAATCAAAGGGATGGGAAAGAAAAAGAGCTGGAACCAGGGCTAATGGGTCAGCTCCTTGAAAGCAAAGAGAACCCAAGAAGGTTCCAACATTCCCTGCCAGTGAGAGAAGGGACTGAGAAAGAACAGGATGCTACCATCGTCCACCCACGAGGATGACCTTGCCCCACACCACCCTGCCTCTCACACCTCGGCAGGGCACTGACGTCAGACTCTTCTTCAGTTACTGTGCTCAGGGAACATGTATTTAGCACTCACAAAGTGACTGGCTCAGAGAGGCAGGGATGGGGGCCAGAGTGTGCTAAGAAACCAAGGAGCCAAAAGCCAGGCTTGCTTCAGCTGCTTCACCCTGGATTGCTCTTGGCTTCCCTGTCAATCTAGAAGGTGCCTCCTCAGACTTCCACCCCATCCCAACCTCGCAGCCTCGCTGGGCCCAGGACACCTTCCACACACATTTAAAGCTTGGCTGCTATCCTGAGTTTCCTTCTATATACTGAACATGCTGATTTTTTTTCTTACTTATATGTATATATGTCTCCCCTACTAGGCTGAGAGCTTCTGGAAGTCAAGGTTAGCATCCTATTCATCTCCATCTAGTCTGTGCCTTTTTGGAGCCTGGTCCAATGTAGTTGACCAATAAACAGTCAACAGACGAATGCTCTGAGCATTCTAGAACTCAAACAATAAAAAGCTTAAAATCACAGCCATAGCCCTGTGACATTGATGCAGTCAGATCTCAGAAGATAAGCAGGGTCGGGCCTGGTTAGTACTTGGATGGGAGACTGCCTGGGAACACCACGTGCTGTCGGCTTGGGAGATGGACCTGGCAACCCACTCCCAATTAATCTGCCATTGAAAACCCTACGGACAGCAGAGAAGCACTAACAATAGTGTTTCGCCTGTCCTACATAGGGTTGATATGAGTCAGATACCTACTCGATGGTACCTAAGAACAACAACAACAGAGAAATAGGCAAAGGACTTAAATGCACAATTCACAAAATAAAAGAAACATGAATGGGTCTAGTCATATGGACTTAATCACATCAACTTCAGTCATAAGAGGAATCCAGCCTTAAGCTATGCTAAGAAAACATGTTTCATGTCTCAGACTGGCACCAGTATGACAACATATTGGGCTGTGAGGCTGTGGGACACAAGCAGATTCATACTTGCTCACAGAAAGTGAAAAATGACATATACCTACCAAGGTCAATTTGCTAATGTCTGTCAAACTTACAATTACATTTGCCCTTGGCCCAGCAATTCCACATTTGGAGATATCTACAGGATGTCCTGTAACTATACCTGCAAACATAGAAGTGGGATGTGTATAGTGTTACATTGCTGCATCACCTGTAATAGCAAGAGACTTGAAGTAATTCAAGGTCTTCTCTAAAGAAATTGGAAAATAACCTGAGTAGGAGCAAGGACGAGGGTAGGCAACAAAGAGAGTAAAATTTCCCACAGCACTTCTTTCATATCATGTCAATTCTTTTTTAATGTAAATTTATTTTTAACTGATACATAAAAACCTAAAAATTGTATGTATTTATGGGGTATGATGTGATGTTTTAATACTCATACACATTGTATAATGAATGCTTAAATCAGATTTAACATACCTATCCCCTCAAACATTAAGCATTTCTTTATGGTGAAAATATCCCACATGTTTTCCTCTAACTTTTTGAAATATTACTATTTTCTATAGCACATTACTGTTTTCTACAATAATCTTACTGTACAATAGCAAACCAGAACTTCTTACTCTGATCTAACTATAACATACCCATTGATCAATCTTCCCCACTCTCCCCAGCCCCTAATAACTACCATTCTACTCTCAATTTCTATCATGTTGGTTATGTGAATATACGCCTAGTCAAAAAAGTAATAAATAAATTAGAAACTTAAAGCAGGTATATAGCCAGGCATGGTGGCACTCAGGAGGCAGAGGCAGGAAGATCATGAATTTGAAGGTGGCCTGGGCTACATTAGTGAGTTCAAGGCTAGACTGAGGTATTTTGTGAGACCCTGTCTCAGAAAACCAAGGGCTCACTGGGTGTGGTGGTGCACACTTGTCATCTTAGCACTCGAGAGGCTGAGATAAGAAGATCACCGTGAGTTTGAGGCCATCCTGTGCTACATATGAGTCCCAAAGTCAGTCTTAGCTATAGAGTAAGACTCTATCTCCAAAAAACAAAAACAAAAACTAAGAGCCATATATGTAGCTCAGCAGTGGTATACTTGCCTGGCATGTATAAGCCCCTGGGTTCAATCCCCAGCACTGGGAAAATAAATAGATGATAGATAGATAGATAGATAGATAGATAGATAGATAGATAGATAGATAGATAGATAGATAGATACATACATACATACATACATACACACATACATACATAGGTATTGTTGGTGTTAGATGCCACTGAGTTGTGTCCAACTCATAGTGACCCTCACAGGGTTTTCAATGGCGGATTGGTTCAGGATTGCTTTGGGAGTAGACTACCACATCCTTCCCCTGCTTTTGCAGTGTTGGGGATAAAACCCAGGGCCTCAGAGACCTCAGAGCTGCACTCTACCAACTGAGCTAAACCCCAGCCCCAAATAGATATAGATATATAGACATATATATATAGAGAGAGAGATAGGATAGATAATTGTTAAGATTAGAAAATTCCTACATATTTCTTGTCTACTACAGGAAGGTTTAAGAATTAGAAATAATTATTAAATTCAGAATAAATTTGTGTTAGCTTTTCATTGTTATAAAAAAAAATCTAAGTGAATCAACTTCTATGGAGGAAAGGTTTCTTTCGGCACACAGTTTCAAAAGTTTTCATTCATGATCACTTGATCCCGTTACTTTGGGCCAATGGCAGCACAGTACATCATGGTGGGAGCACATTGCAGGGAAGGACGACTCACCTCATAGTGGCCAGGAACCAAAAAGGAGAACCAGAAAGGGGCCCTTCAAGGTCACACCTCCAATGACCTAACTTTCTTCTACTTGGCCCTACATCTTAAAGGTTCCACCACCTCCCCATAGTGCCAAACTGGGAACCATGCCTTTAACACATGGACCTTTTGGGGACATTCAAGATCCAACAATCACAAAACTGAAATTTATGAGTAACATTTGAAGTTACCTGTTGGTTAGCCAACTTCCTGGAAGACTTAAGCTAAGATCTGTTTTTCTTAAGAACAAAGCTGGTCTAGTAAGCATTATACCACTCAAAGCCAACAAATGACCTTCCTTGCCCTCTAGGAGGGAGCTTTGTGTGCTTAGGACACAATTTGCCTAATCACTCACTTTCCTCATTTTCCCCCTGCAAATCCCACCATAATTCCACTTATTTCCTACTTTCAGCCTTTTCTAGCTATTTTCAAACCCCTCTTCCCTAAACCCAGTATCTTCACATCTTAGATGTAGCTAGACTCCACACCATCCATCAAAACCTTGTGAGATCTGTTACTCAATATAACCTTTACATTCTTACTTAAAACCCTACGTTGCCTCATAGGACTGTAATGCTCTGCCCAACCCAGGACATGGCATCTCATGTAACCCCACAACAATCTTATAAGATAAAAACCATCATAATCCATGTTATCAGAACTCTACAGATTTTAAAAAATGGATCCTGGAGAGGTTGAGCATGTTGGCCAAGGTTATGGAGGGAGGGAAGATGGGCCAATATGGAAACTCATGCAGTCTGATTTCAGGTCCCACTCCTCACCAGTACTCTTTCCTACATCTTCCCCAAAGTGATTTATAGTCCATAAACTTTTTCTTCTGCTTCTTACCCCTCTATGCTTCTCATCCCTCCATCCATGCATTCATTATTTCATCGATATCCTTGACTACCTGCTGTACACAAAGCATCATGCTAGGTAAAGGGATGCAGAGATTGAGACAGTAGTCCCTGACTTTGAGAAGTTTGCAGTCTAGAAAGAACACAATAAATAGACTATCACATACACAGGACATTAGAGTCTACAATGTGTGTGTAGGAGAGGTCCCTCTAACACACATATATCTCTATTGGTTTTCCTCCTCTGCTCAGGAAGCCTTCATTTGGGGTTCTGTATCTATCATAATGGGAAAATCAACTCTAGAAAATTCCATAAGGATTCTTTTTGAGGGGGAGGGTCTTACTGTATAGCACAGGCTAGCCTGGAACTTGCTATGTAGACCAGGCTGATCTCTAACTCATCTTAATCCTCCTTCCTCAGCCCCCAAGTGCTAGGATTATAGCATGTGGCACCATGCCCAGCCTCTATGAGTATTCTTGCAGATATCTAAACTAAGTCACCTAAATAGATTTTTACATAATAACTATCAGGTTTGGCCTTTATATCTATTCCTTTGTAGCCTATTGTCTCACGAATATTTTAAATTGAATCAAGAACAAGGGTATTATGTATTTTTGTTTCTTTCTCTCCACAAAAATCCAGGTTGAAAAAGTGGAAGCTGGACCCAGTGGCACATACCTGTACTCTTAGTGACTCAGGAGGCTGAGGCAAAAGGATTGCAAGTTCAAGGCCAGAGGTAGTCTGTGTAACTTAGTGAGACCCTATCTCAAGATAAAAATTTTTTAGATGGGGCTAGGGGTGCAACTCAGTGGTAAAGCAAAGTCCTGGGTTCAACCCCCCAGAACCAAAAAAAAAAAAAAAGGAAAGAAAGAAAGAAAAAGAAAGAAAAGAAAATGAAAGGAAAGGAAAGGAAAGGAAGAAAGAAAGAGAAAGAAAGAAAGAAAGAGGAGAGAGAGAAAGAGAGAGAGAGAAAAAGGAAAAGAAAACAAACAAAGTAGAAAGTAAATCTAACCTAGTGATACTTCTTAGAGCAGTAAAGGACAGAGCAGTAAAGAAGCTCAGAGATCTTACCTGCTGGCCTTAAATGTCCTTTTCCTTATCTCAGTCCAAAGGACTCATATTCCCAGCACTGTTGTTCTGTCTAAGCTAGACAGAATAGCCTCCTGAATGGATACAGTCTTCCCTGTCATTGACTCTGTCTTCACAAGTAAGAGTCACTGCCCACGTTCCATCCCAACAACAAAGCACTGAAATTAGTCACACAGCCCTGGCATCAAAGGCAAACTCAACTTCCTCATTTGGAGAATGAGAACAATGATGAAGATAATATTACAGAAAATTCCAAGCTGGGTACAGTGGCACACAACTATAATCCCAGCGGCTCAGGAGATGGAGGCAGGATGATCGCAAGTTCGAGACCAGAGGCAGTCTGCATAATTTAGCAAGACCTGTCTCAAAAAATAAAAACAATGGGCTAAACAGTGCAGCTCAGTGGTCCAGCACTTGCAAAACATGCAAGCGCGAGGCCCTGGACTCAGCCCCCAGTACCACAAAAGAAAAGAAAAGAAAAGAAAACTCCTATATGTGATGGCTCTCTCCTCAGCCATTACCTTCTTGGGGCACTCTTATAAATAGGCCACCGCATACTTTCACAAGCTCACCCATGCAGCTCAGCTCCTCAGCTAACAATAAAACCAGTATATTCAGAACCTTGGCCCCATTTGCCCAAAGGACCTATAACTATCTCTGCCACCCTATGCCTGACATCGAGAGCTGCAGAGTAGCAGAGAGAACAGGCCCTATGTCCTGAGATGAGAGAAGGTCAAAAGCAACAAGGAGTAGCCCAGCTACAGTCCTACAGGATGGAGTTAGGATCACACTCTAGACTAGGGATGTGGAGGAAGCCCAGGAGAACCTGGGCAAAGGCAAATACTGCAAGTGACAGGCCGCCCAGAGCTCATGGTCCCCCAGAGACAGAACAAGTCCATAACTAGACACCAGCAAAGCAGCACCCAAAAAATTATGGAAAGAATTTACTATTTTCTAAAAATCACACAGGAAGTCAAAAAATAATTTTAAAAACTTGAGGAGAGAAATCAAAACTTTGCTGGGCTGGCCTATTCTTTTTATGGTGTAATATTGTTCATAGTTTTAAATATACAGAGGCAAGGTAGGTTGGGTGTGTAATCTCAGCACTTGAGTCTGGGGCAGGAGGATCACTGGAAGTTCAAAACCAGCCTAAGCTGTATAGCAAGTTCCCGGACAGCCTTGATGGTCCTGCCTTTCTCTCAAAGAGCAAAAGAAAAGTGAGAAAGAGAGCAGAAGAGAGAGAGAGACAGGAAAAAAGGAAAGGAATGAAGGAAAATAGGAAGGAAGGAAAGAAAGGGAGCAAAAGAAAGAAAAGAAAGGGAATGAAAGCAAAAAAGGTAAGACTATAGAGTAAGAGAGAGACATCATGTTCTCCCACGCTATTGTTATTATTAGGTGCTGTCGAGTGGAGTCGTGTCCAACTCATAGCACCCTCATAGGGTTTTCAATGGCTTATTGTTTCAGGAATGCCTTGGGAGTGGAATGCCGTGTCCTTTTCCCTTTTTTTGCTCTGCTAGGGATTGAACGCAGGACCTCAGAGACTGCAGAGCAGTGCTCTACCAACTGAATAAAATCCCAGCCCCATCTCCCATGCTAGGACGTCCAAAATTCCTAATCTGGCCTCGCCTATAAAATACCAGCAAGATTTAAATTCATGGCTTTTTAAATTGAAGGTCAGAAACTCAAATGTCTACAGAGGTCAGGCAGATTAGATAAGGAGCTAGAGAGTATTGTTGGTTTTATTTCCTTTACATCCCCACATATTAGTTCTCAAAATGATTTCTGTAGTTGTCTTAGTTCATTTAGGCAGCCATAATAAAGTATCATAAACTGTGTGGTTAATTAACAACTGAAATTTATTTCTCACAGTTGTGGAGGGTGGGAAGAGTAAGATCAAGTTGCCAGCAGATTCGGGGTCTTGCAAGGGTCGGCCTCTTGGTTCATAGATGAACACCTTTTTTCTATAACTTTACATGGTGGAAGGGGTTAAGGGAGTGTTCTGGGACATCTTATATAAAGGCACTAATCTCAGTAAGGAGGCCTGTGTCCCCATGACGAATCACCTTCAAAAGTCCCACTTCCCAAGTGCCATCATAATTAGGGACTAGATTTCAACATATGAATTAGGGAGGGGAGGTCACATACATTCAGAGCATAACAACCACCTTCATTCAATTTATAAAATGTGATCCACGTTACAGTTTGATCAATTTCTGTTTTAATTGTTGATTATTAATGTTGGCTACATCTGCTGTAAAACTTACCTATCAGACAATGTTTAAGTGCTTTATTCACATTGACCCAATTAATCTTCATAATAGCCCTTTGAGGTAGGGTCTGTTATCATTCCCACTTTACAGATTAACAGATAGAGGCAAGCTGGGCATGGGGGCACACACCTGTAATTCCAGCACTTAGGAAGCTAAGGCAGGAGGATCACAAGTGTGAGGCCAGCCACAAAGTGAGATCCCATATCAAAAAAACAAGCAAGCAACGCCGGGCACGGTGGCACATGCCTGCAATCCCAGCGGCTTGGGAGGCGGAGGCAAGAGGATCACAAATTCAAGACCAGAAGTAGTCTGCGTAACTTAGTGAGACCCTGTCTCAAAAGGTAAAGAAAATGGGCTGGGGGCGCAGCTCAGTGGTCCAGCACTTGCAAAGCATGCAGGCATGAGGCCCTGGGTTCAACCCCCAGTACCGCAAAAGAAAAAAAAAAAAAAAAACAAGCAACCAACCAACCAACAAAAAAAACAAAAAACAAAACTCTAAGAAGTATCAAAGCATCAGGACCTTTCTAAAAATGGTTATTTAAATGTATCAGTGATAAATACCTAAAGGGATTAAGTTTTATCATTGGATTCTGTCCCCAGCCTAGCAGTACCAGAGAACACTTCATCTTTGCACACCTCGAGCAGAGTGTTTTTCTGCTTGGCTGCAGCTGACATTCCTTGGAACTAGGCCTACATGACTCTTTTCAATGAATTTACTCATGTGTTAGAAATAGCACTTCTGTCCTGTACATCTCCAAAGCCACAGATACTGAGATACATGAGGGCACACCTTGAAACCCTCTTTCAGGGATTAAAAAGGGCAAGTCGCAAGTGTGACACTTGGTCTTACTAAGGAAACCTGAGTTGCCTGGAAAAGAATCCCAGAGTTTTTTCTATAAAAACTTACCTTAAGCCCAAAGAAAATTTAATGGGATAGTTTACTAAAATACCAAACTTGACCTTTGCTATGATGAGAATGCTGTGTTCCCCCAAAATTCACATCTTGAAATCCCAACCCTTAAAGTGACCAAAAGGGATGGTAAATGGGATTTATGCACTCGTGAAAGGGGGCCAGGGGAGCTCATTCCCCCCCTTGTCCCCATGGGAGGACCCTGCAAGAAGGTGGCAGCTACGGCCAGAAAGTTCACCCTCACCAGATGCCACACCTGCCACCACCCTGATCTTGGACTCCTCAGCCTCCAGAAATGTGTTTACAAGCCGCTCAGTTATGGGATTTTGTTATAGTGACCTGGAAGGACTAGGAAAACCTCAAAGTTTGAAAATAAGCTACTCAGAGCATGGTCAATTCTCAATTCCAGCTTTCGAAAATTCTTAATTTATTTTCTGAGATCAAGTTTCTCTCTTTTACTTTGTATAACCCTCAGATTAAGCACCTTATCAATTTTAGGACAAGGACTGTTTTTCCAGTCCTTGGAAGAACATTCCAGCACACCTGTTAAGATGACCTGGGAAGGGAAATAGTAAAGTGATCACCTATACAGTAAAACCAAACAAATCTTGCAATGGATAATCATTTGTTGACAATTACAATATAAACATAGTGCTAATATCCCTTAGTCACCTTCAGACATACACAGTGACAAGTGTTTTGATTTTCCTGGGGCAGGCATAGATCTACCTTTTTCCGTGCATATTTCATTATTGCTCAATCACATGGTTTTGTAATTAAGTAGTTATGTCTTTCTTCTCCAACAGACCATGGAGGATGTTTTTCAAAGGGCTGCCCACAAACTACTAACATCAGATTTTCCTGGGATACCCATTAAAAATCCAGATTCCTGGCCCCCATCCCTGATGTACTACATCAGAAAATCTGCACTTTAACAACCCCCCTGAGTTTTTCTCCTCAATACTAGAATTTCACAACCACAGGACAGAAACTGGTTTTCTCATTTTTGTTCCTAACAACAACATTCACAGATGAGAGAAAATATGTGATATTTATCTTTCTGAACCTAGTTTATTTCACTTAAAATGATGGTCTCTAGTTCCAACCATTTGTCAGCAAATGCCATAATTTCATCCTTCTTTATGGCTGAACAAAACTCCATGGTGTGTATATATACCATATTTTCCTCATTCACTCATCTGTTTGATGGACACGTAGGTTGATTCCACATCCTGGTTATTGTGAATAGTACCACAATAAACATGGATGAGCAGGTATCTCCATGGCATGTTGACTTACATTCCTTCAGATATGTAAGTACCCAGGAGTGGTATAGCTGGGTCACATGGAGCCTCCATACTGATTTCCATAGTAGCTGCTCCAACCTGCATTCCCACCAGCAGCGTATAAGGGTTCCCTTCTCCCTGCGTCTTCGCCAGCATTTGTTGTTTGTTTTGTCGATGCTAGCCCTTCTGACTGGGATGGGACCGTATCTCAATGTAGTTTTGACTTGCATTTAAGGGGTAAATAAGAGCAGAGCCTCTGAATACACAGAAGGGGGTCCCCGGAGAGAGTGCTGGAGAACTAGCAGTAAACATATAATGTCTGGGACTGCATTGCCAATCCCAGACAGGATCCTGCCAGAACTCTGCCTGAGGACAGCTGTAACTGGGCCTTTCAAGCTCACAGTCCCTTGCTGGTTGGTTGGCTCTGCTAGCTCTCTGGTTGGTGCCTAAGTCGGTGCCAGCGGGCATTTCCCTGCCTAATCCCCTAGGAGCAATGTTTCTGTTTGTTTTCTACCCAGCAACAGTTAATAGCCAGTAGAAAATAGAATGTCACTTTAACTGGAAATCTGGCTTAAGTCGTTTTTTTCCACCAGGCCCCACTCTATACAACTGCCCATGGCTCTTGAACTCCCTTTCCTCCCTATTCCCCTTTGAAAGGGGGTAGATTATATTTACACTTCCATTTACTGCTTCATCAAATAAATAGCTGCTTCTAGTTTGGTTCCTCTGGATGCCAAGTCCTCTCTGATTTTCTGTGACAGGGAACACTAAACAATGAAAATGCATAACAAATATAAACCAGTGATTTGCCAGTTTCAGTAGACATATATATTAACTGAGCTCTTTAATCATGCAGATTCCTAGGTTCTTACCACTGGTTCTAATTCAATAGGCATGGTAACAAGGTGATAGGATGCAAGGTCAATATGGGAAGATCAATTTCATCTCTATAGATGAACAATGAATAATTGGAAGTTAAAATTGAAACAATATCATTTATAATACCACACAGAGCACAAAGAGCATTAAATACTCAGGTTCAAATGTAATCAAATATATATTGATGAGATAGACCAAATAAAATTCAAATGGAAAGGTAAATCATGTTCATGCATTCACAGTCTCAATATATTAAATATCAGTTCTCTCTAAATTGATCAACAAGTTTAATGCAATCTTGATCAAGGTCCTAATAGACATTTTTGCAGAAATTAAAAAGCTGATTCTAAAATATAAATGAAAAGGCAAAGGAAGTAGAATAGCCAAAACAATTTTGAAAAAAAGAGATCTAGCCCTGCCTGATCAAGTATTACTATAGAGTTACAAAAATCAACAAAGTGAAGATTAACTGCTAAAAATCAGTTGACCTAAATCAGGTGGTAAAGATTTCTGTTGCCAGGAAGCTGTGAGAGGCAGCTCAGGCCTGTAATCCCAGCACTTGAGAGGCTGAGGTTGAAGGATCATGAGTTTGAGGCCAGCCCGGGCTACAAAGTGTTCCAGGCCAGCCAAGGCTACAATAGTGAGACCCTGTCTGAAAGAAAGAAAGAAAAAAAGGAAAGAAAGAAAGAAAGAAAGAGGAAGGAAGGAAGGAAGGAAGGAAGGAAGGAAGGAGTAATACATGCAACATCATGAGTACCTCTCAAAATCATCATTTTGAATGAAAGAGCTTAGAAACAAAGAGTGCATTCTGTGTTACTCCATGTATGTAAAGTACAGGGAAAAGCAGAACTAAGCTGTAGTGACAAAAATCAGAACGGCAGTTCCCTCTGCAAAGGGAAAGTATTGATTGGAAAGACACCAAAAGGAATATTCCAGGTGAGATAAATGTTTTATCACCTTTGATTTGGATGACAGCTACATCAGTATAATCATCTGTCTATACTCATTGAATTATCCACCTACAATTTGTGCATATTGTATGTAAAATATCTCATTTTAAAAGTTATGTTTCTATCTGTAGTCCCAGCAACACAGGAGGCTGAGACAGGAGATCATAAATTCAAGGCCCAAGGCAATTTGTGCAACTTAGCAAGACCCTATCTCAAAATAAAAGAGAAAAAATAAATTTAAAAGGGCTGAGAATGTATTTCAGTGCTAGAGCACTTATGTAGCTCAAAGCCCTGGTTCATTCCCAAGTACTGAAAAAAGGGGGGAAAAAAGTGACATTTCTCCGTTGGCCAGAAATATCAAAGCATGATCTTTCATAAAAGATAGTGCTTTCATTTTTAGGGCCATTTGGCAGAAATGTAAGGCTTTAAATAGTCTGTCTATTATAGCACTCAGACATTAACACAAGGCCATTCTTCCAGTCATCCTGCAGAAGGATCACAAAGCAAACAGCAATGTTCTGATATATAACTTACTACAAGTGATTGGCATTGTTCTGGCTTTTTATATTCAATACTTGATTTAAATATCACCTTTCAAAAATGTACAGTAGGAATATTTAACACATAGAATAAGGTTTGGTGCTGGCAGTGGTGGTATACCCCTGTAATCTCAGCACTTGGAGGCTGAGGCAGGAGGGTCACAAATTCAAGGCCAGCCTGGCCTTGTCTCAGGCCTTGTCTCAGGAAAAAAAAAAAAAAAAAAAAAAAACAGAAAAGAAATAAAGTTCAAATATTGTTATTAGGTATCATCAAGTCAGGTCCAACTCATAGTGACCCTACATACAACAAAGGAAACACTACCTAACACTGCCCTACGCCCAGCACTATCGTCAGTGCTTCTCTGCTATTCATAGGGTTTTGGGTGGCTGATTATTTCTGGATTTTTTTCATGAACAATGTGGGCTACCAGTTCCTTCTCCCATTTTTGCACTGCTGGGGATTGAACCCAGGACCTCAGAGCATGCAGAACAAGCATTCTACCAATTAAGCTAAATCCTAGGACATAGGTTCAGATAGACCAAGTACATTGCCCAAGGTTACACAGCTAATGAGTGACATCACTGGGATTCTAACCCAGATTTCAAGTCCACAGTCTTTCCCAATGAACGCACACACACAAACACATACACACACGCGCCTTTTCCCTTAAATACCCAAATTACAATTCATGAATTTCCTATTCACTTATCATGAACCTGTGATAACACTTCTTACTGTGAGATTTGAAAATAAATAAACAGAGGCTTTATAAAGGGCTCTAGAGCACATGGAAAGTTTTAAATCATTCCCTGATTCACCATCCCTGGCTTTCATTCTCAAACCCCATGTTTGCTTTGGAATCTAGGGACTGGAATAATCTACTGAAAGAAAACCAAGCAAGCAGAGAGCATTTGTAGAGCTTGCCAAAGGGCGAAGGGAGTTTCTTTTACTTTGTTTAGGCGTTAAATCATAATTCTTCATTCACCTGCACACTGAAGTATTGTCATCATCTTTAGAATGGAAGCAAACACATACGGTGCATTTTCAAATTTAAGAATTAAAAGCAATTAGTAGAGGGAAAGAGAGAAATGAGCTTTATCAGCTACAACCATGGGCTGCTTTTTCAATCCATGGTCCTTAGGCTATGGTTTCTTACTCAATTTTTTGTGATCATTCATGGTTTTTAGCCAGTGAATTTCTAAATACCCAAGTTTATACCAAAGCCAAGACTGATCTATTAGATTAAAACACACCCAAAAATTCCAGAAAAAGTTAAACGACTCTCATGCATATAGTGAGATGAATATTCCACAGAAATGCCTCTTGAGAATGATGTCAAAATAATTTACTTCAACTTTCTCCTGGCAAAGCATAAAACAGTGATGAAAAAGAATGATTTTGGGTAGGTACCAAGACAGATAGAAACTGAATAGCTGCTAATGTTTCTAAATGAGAAACTGATTAATGGATGAAGAAAAAAACAAAAAACAAACATCATTATTGAAAAAGTAGTCTTCTAGTCCATTATACTTCTACAATATCAATGCTTTGAAAGTCATTTTACATCATCTACAGAAAGCCTCCATAAATCCTGTGAACAAAACTGGAGGTTGTTTTCCAATTTTTTTTTCAAGCCCTAATCTTATTTTCCCTGAAAAATAGTTTTCAATTTAAATAGCTCAGGACAATAATTCTCTTGGAGAAAATATGCTTCTGTAGCTAGGTTGTTATTATAGATCCAAACCATCTTACATGTCAGCTGTAAGCTGAAGAATCTTATTCCTCTCCATGGCTTTGTAACAAGGAAATAAGAAAAGTGTCCGCCTAGATCTTACAACCTCCTGAGTTTTAACTAGCAGTGAATGTGACTCCCAAGACAATAAATAAGCCTTATAAATCTTGCCATTCTTGACAGATTTAACTTTTCAGATGTCTTAGCTATCAGCAACACTCGTGCTGTGTGCAAACGTCCTTAAGATTTAGACAAACCTGTTACAGGTTTGTCCAGTTCCTATGGATGGATGGCTTTTCATACAGTTAAAAGTGGAGAAGCAATTCCAGGAGCCAGGAGCACGCTGAGAATAAAAAGAAAAAATCAGAATAACAAAGGTAAGACAGAATCATCAAGTATAAATGGTAAGTTATAAAACACACAATTTAGTCAGGCATGGTAGCACAGACCTGTAATCCCAGCACTTGGAAGGCAGAGGTAGGAAGATCATGAGTTCAAGGTCAGAAGCGGCCTGTGCAACTTGGCAAGACCTTGTCTCAAAATAAAAAATAAAAGGGGGGCCAGGAGTACAGCTCAGTTGTAGAGAACTTGTCTAACATGCACAAGGTGCTGGGTTCAACCCCTAGTACAGTTTTTTTTTTTAATACTCGTCAATTATCTTCCTCTTTCTCTTGTATTGATGGTCATAAATCCAGAGCACGTTAATAAATTCTATGGATTGAATAAAGATCTATATTCTGTAATGTTTTATATTAATGGATCTTTCTAATTATTAGTTTGCTTATCTATAAAACGGCAAACCCAAACATTACCCCTGTGGGCATTTGATAACAAATTCTTCTCTGTCCAGGTTCTGGCTTACTGTCCTCAGACTTGACATTGAGCAAAAAACACAGTCATCTCTTAGGCATAAACTTCCCTTAACCGACCCCATCATCAGGCCCCAAGTATGAAACAAGAACACCGAATGATTAATTTACAAGGAGATGTAGCACACTGATAGGAAAGGAGGATTGTTGGTTTGAATAACAAATTGCCCTGTCCAGAAGATGACAAAACACAAAGGCAAAAGAGCCTGTCTTCAAATGTCATTCCTAGCTTCCTTGGCACAGATTAAGTCCTTCTCAGATGTTAGCTCATTTGAGTCTAGTGAAAATTCTAAGACATGTTCATTTTTTTAATAGTTTTTAAATACTGGACTCTCCCAGGAAATGGCAACTTGGCCAAAGCATGTGCTCTACCACTAAGCTATACCCTAAGCTTTTTTATTTTGATTTCACTGTGTTAAATTCAACTAAAATGGCCTGAGGATGCTTCATACTTGAGTCCTCACATAAAGAGCTGCAATCTAATTTAGTGCACAAAGTAACTGAAAGCCTAACACTGGAGTATACTTTTGTAACAAATAGCTGAGTTTTAGCCAATCACAGCAGCCAAGCTTCAATCAGTTACAGGTGGCCAAACAGTCAGACTATGTTCTATGAAAGTAAAAGGAAAGTTGTGATAAGCCACGTGGGAAGAACTTTACAAACCAGAGTTAGGAGGCCATTAAGAAGACAGGGCTTATGCATGATTCAAGATGCTGCTTAGGAATGTGAACTTGGGTCACCTCCACCCTGTGACCACAGGTATCTTGAACAACCAGACAATGACATTATGCCCACAGGCTCAAGATGCATATCAAAATGTTATTGGCCTCATGTTTAATGGATACTTTTATTCTATTTATACATTATTTTTTTCACCCTCTGCCAGTCATGCAGCCCTTGTTCTTCTCAACATTCCATATCCCATATGAACTCCCAATTTGCTTGCCTTCCTCCAAATGCTGATTCAGCGTTATATGATGTTGTATCTCCCAAATTGCAATTACTAAAACCCCCAAAAATTTCTTTTTACCTTTCCAGTTTCTGAGTATGAATTGATAGTTCAAATGAGGAAAATAATAAACTCTAAGATATTCTCTACCTCACTTTCTTTTGCAACCCATAAATGCTACCTGCCCATGTGGAGCTGACCTTGCTGAACTTCCAGTTCTGAAGGCTGTCTGATTCACAAATTGTGCCTTGCTGAAATTCTGCTACATTTAATTTGACCAAACCTTTTACTTTAACAATTGTATCCATTGTTAACTTCTATTAGACAGTGGTTTTCCACTATGGTGATTAATTAAAATTCCTGTCTTAATAAGGCTGTTTAAGTTTTTTGAAGTGAACCAAATTAAAGGAAATTATGAAGGAATTGATAGTATGGCCACTACCTGGCTATTTCAAACTTCTGAAGAGGTTTTGGAAGTGACTAAAGTTTGAGGCAGCCTGGGTCACCCCAGCAGGAAAATGCTGAGGTCCCAAGACACCAAAAATATGGTCCAGAAAGCCGCAAGAATTCAGGCTGCATTTTGGTGTCCCCAGGCCACCTGAGAAGAAGGTTAATGTTCACATCACTACTACCGCCTGCCTATATGAATGGCTTCAAGGCATCAAGGGACAGAGCTGGGGCCCTAGAGAAAAAAAAATAATAAAGATAGGGAAGAGGAGGGGCACAGAAGGAGGAGCAGGAGTGGGCAGGAAGGAAGCTAGAATAAGTGACACAGATAGCACAGCTCAATGCCAGCCTGGGCACCACTCCGCCTCCAGCTAGGATGGCGTTTTGGGGAAAGCCAAAACAGCTCAAAGCTTTCCTTAGAGTCTCATTTTTCTCTGTGAACTAAGGAGAATCCTGCTATAAAACGATCATTTTCAGAAACAAAAGAATTAAAATAATGAGTCTTCTTGTGCTCTCCACTTCTCTCAGTCACCGTCACAGGTGGCTTTTGGAGATGAGGCAAGAGACAATTGAGTAATTGTTCCTAGAAAAAGACAGTGATGTTCTGCAAATTGAAGTCCACTGCCTCTTATACCAGGCATTGTGTTTCCAAAGCAGAATCTTGGCAGAGCAGCTGGATGGCACACATGATATATTCTTTTTATAAGCCAGAACTAGTATTTTTGTTTCCTACTTGCATATTCAAACTAATCTTCAGAGGATTTTAAAAGAGCTTATGGAATTTATTCTATGCTATCTTTTCTCTCCTATTTCTCTCAGCAATTCCAGAGTTCTCTAGCTCAGGATTTGGTCAAATTAACTTCCAGATAAAGCTCCTCAATTCTGAGACCCTTAACCATCATCACCCTGAACATACACCCTGTCAGTGCCCACACTCTCAAGAAGGTTGGTCTAGAAAATTCCTATGCATTTAAGAAGTATATCAGATTGTAAAAAGGGAGGGCTGGAGCATAAGAAATAAGACTTGAGTCTTAGACAAAGTCTGGGACCGCAGAAAAACAACACCAAGCTCACACCCTATGCATGGAACTTCAGGGGGCCAAAGAAAAGAATTAAAAACCAAGGGCCTTCAAGGTCACAAGAGGTGGTTCTGGAGAAGGCATGGCTCAAAATGAACACAAAATGAAGCTCTGCTAATTGAATCAATGGCTGCAGCAATGGCTGCCTGGGCTAATCAGGCCACAGCAGGCCCAGGAAAGAGATCTTTTTTTTTTTTTTTTTTTTGAGACAGCCTTACTGCCTTACTATGTAGCCATGGCTGGCCTCAAATTTGTAATCCTCCTGCCTCAGTCTCCTGAGTGCTGAGATTACAGGTCTGTTCCATCACTCCCAGCTCCTAGAGGCTTATTCTTATGATTTCCCAGCCTCAATCAAACTTGGATCAATGAACAGAGAACACATCCAGGTACCTTAGGACCCCTTTGTCCAGACCTGTATATTAGACCAATATGAGACACACTTCCCCTCCCACAATTCACAATTAAAAAAAAAAATCACATAAGCTCCCAGACCTTTGGAAGATTAAAGAAGCTGAAATTCACTAAGGAGAAGACAGGTCAGAATGTGGTACCTAACTTCAAAAAAACCAGTTTAAAAAAAAAAAAAAAAAAAAAAACCTAAAAGTTAGTTTCATTATTGTTGTAAGTAGCTTCATTGTTTCAGGAGCATTTATTGAGAGGGTACCACACACCTCTTGGGAGAAGGATCCGGCAACCCACTCCCCAAAAAACAATCAGCCATTGAAAACCCTACGAATAGCAGAGAAGCACTGACAGTAGTGTTTCACTTGTTGTACACAGGGTCGCTATGAGTTGGATACTGACTAGATGGCACTTAACCACCACCACCACACACCTCATGGGTGATTCAAGACAAGTGTTTGGTCCTGGACTGTGGTATGGTGGCCAGAGAGCACTGGGCAAAAAAGCCAAAAAAAAAAAAAAAAAAATGAACCTAAGTCCTTCCTCAAATGCTAAGTAGATTTGGGGAAAGGCATTTCAAGGAGAGAACAACTTGTGATACAAGAAAAGGATTTGAGTTCAAGAAACTATAAATATCATGGTGTTTAGTAAAAATGCCAGGCACCATGGTGGCACCTGCCTATAATCCCAGTACATGGGAGGCTGAGGCAGGAAGAATAAGCAGCCAAAGACCAGCCTGTGATACATAGCAAGACTCTGTCAAGTGGAAGAGGAAGAGGAGGAGGAGGTAGAGGAGGGTGGGGGAGGAGGAGGAGCATGGGGGAAGGAAGAAGGGGGGAGGAGGAGGAGGAAGAGGAGAAGGAAAAAACCACCAGGCAGAGGTGGCAAGATTTTAGGCTGATACACAGTAAGAGTTCAATAAATAATTATTTTGAATAGATCAATGAATGAATGAATGACAAGATAGAAGGAGATCCTTAAGGACCTTATATTCACTCAATGCTAAGGAGCTTGGACTCATCTAAGCAGTAGAGCACCACTGGCAGGAGAAGTCTTTACTCAGGTCAAAACTAGGTGCTGCACTGTATGAAAGAAAGGGGACAAGAAATGACCTAGGAAGACCAGTTAAAAAGCAACAGTCCCAAAGAGGGAGAGGAGTAAATGACTTGGAAAAGTCAGAGCTGAAACAGACAGTGCTTGGTGGGTGATTAGATGAAGGATAAGTAGAAGAAGAGTTGAATCAAGGGCTTTTGGGATGAAAAATGCTTGATGATAAGACCAGCTTATACAGAAAGTGCATGGAAACCAAGTGACTGACAACTTCAGCTTCAGATACCTCGAGTGGAACATCCAGGTAGAAGGAAACCACAGTTAACACTCACTGAACCTTTCTGCCATGCTGTTGGAACCCTCCTATGTATGTGAACTTGCTTAATCCTCGCAAGAGCTCCCAGGAGGTAGGTACCTTCATTAACTTCACTTTTTAAAGAAAAGGTAAATAAGGTACAGAGAGTTTAAGTAACTTCCTAGTGTCACACAGCAGGTAAGTGGCAGAGTCAGATTCGACTCTACTTTGGCTCCAAATCTCATTCTCCTAACCTCATAAATATGTATTTGCCTTATAGTGAAAGCTGGAACCCTCATTCTATCTCTGCTTGGAGAAACAAAGCATACAAAATAATCAACTGAAGTGATGATTTTATTTAATTTTTTTTCAGTACTTAGAGGTCGAACCAAGGGCCTCCTGAATGCTAAGCCATCACTCTATCACTGAGTTGCACCCCCAACTTCTTTTTTTAATTTACTTTGAGACACACTCTCACTATGTTGAGCAGGTTGCCTCTGACCTTGAACTTGTGATCTTCCCATCTCAGCCTCCCCAGTCTTGGGGATTATAGGCATGTGCCATGGTGCCTGGCCTAATGATAATTTAATTTCTTAAGCACACAAAATGCAAGAATTCCAACCGTCAGATTATGCCTGCCATTATTGTTAGTGCTGTAACACATAGTTAAATCTCAGTCTGCATCTTAATATATATCTGGTCTCCAAAGCAAACCAGATACGTTATTTTTATATTTGTTTGTCAAGTCATGCTTTTTCTTATAATTTATTGAGTAAATTAAATAGCTATGTCATGTGGTAACTAGTGAAAAGTTAAAATTGGTCTTTACATACATTACAAATATTATTGCAAAACATATCAAAATATATTTCAATATAATCTTTAATAATATACCTCTCTTAAGTTGATTTTTCTTTCAGTGCTGGGTATGGAACCCCAGTCTTTACACATGCTAGGCAAGTGCTGTACCACTGAGCTATACTCTCAGACCTTATGCTAATTTTTTAAGTGTAATTCCCCTTTTTTACTTTCTAATTACTTGTAAAAATAACAAAAAGTGAGTGATTTTTTTTCAGCTCCAAAGAGAGTTCACAAATTCATTTATTACTGTGAAATGGATTTGAGTCTAAAAGGTCAAGTACTATTGCTCAGCACTATGGTATAATTTCTGCCACTTTAGGACATATTCCATAACCCAGAAACCCCCAGGAACTACCACAAGAATAAACCAAAGTTGTTTTTTATTCCAAGGTTTGTGGTAGAAGTTTCAGCTTTGACCCCCCTTGCTGGGTGACTAACCATTACAGGGACATAGCTCATGACCTCATGGACATGCTAAGCTGATGAGCTATTCTGCCAGGAGGTCAATGCTGTTTTCATTTAGTTTTAATTGCTCGTAGATCAAGACATGACCCTCTTTTAAATGCCAGGTTTACTAGGATACACACCTGATTTATTCTCAGAAATGGAAGAAAGCATGTCTAGCTTCCTGCACTGGTTACCTAGGACTCTAGGACTTACTGTAACCTTATCAACAGCCAACAGGAAGGTCTTTCCTCTTGACCTTTGGCTGACTCTTCTTTCACTTCCATGAATTTTCTCCCTCTTTCTTGTTATGGCATAAGTTGTGCTCCCCTTGAGATGCGGCCTCAATAGAAAGCTAGAGTCAAGCAGAATAACAGAATGCACCGGAGAGCTCACTCCTGATTAATGAGTACTTGAAATATGGCTACAGTGATTAAGAAAATCTATCTTTTTTTTTTTTTTTTGACAAGATCTCACCATGTAGCCTAGGCTGGTCTTGAATACATGATCTTCTTGCCTCAGTCTCACATGTGCTGAGATTACAGGCATGCACTACAGTATCTTAAAAAAGCCTGGTTCTTTTAAAACAGGAGCCCCCAACCCCCATCCATGGCCTTTTAGAGGTGAGCAGCAAGAGAGCAAGCCAAGCTTCACCTGTATTTATGCAATGAGTGTAATGCACTTGAATCATCCCAAACCAATCCTGCCCACTCCCCCAGACCCACTTCCTGGTCCATGGAAAAACTGTCTTCCACAAAACCAGTCCCTGGTGCCAAAAATGTTGAGAACCCTTGTTTTAAAAGATCCATTGATAAACCTCTACCAAGACTGACAAAAAAAATTTAAAAAAAAAGGACACAAGTTACCAATATCAGGGATGACATGGGTTATTAATATAGATAGTGCAGACATCAAAAAGATAATAAGGAATTATTACACATAACTCTACACACATAAATTTCACAACTTAGATTAATAGACAACAGCTTCCAAAAAGCACAAACCACCACAACTCATCCAATATGGAATCAATAATTTGAATATTCCTATAACTATTAAAGAAATTGAACACATAATTTTTGAAACAGCTAAAAAGGAAGCTCCAAGCTAAGATGATTTCACTGGAGAATTCTACCAAACATTTAAAGAATTGACATGTATACCCAATCTCTTCAGGAAAACAAAGAGAGCTATTTATCAGCTTAACATGGCCTCTTCTCTCCACCAAGGCTGTCTTCTTTTTGTTCTGGAAAAGGCACCATCCTCTATTGGAAGGCTGAACCATGCTGCTGCCTTTGCCCAGGATGCTTCCCAGTCACCTTTCACCAACCTCTTTCCCCTCACCCGCAGACCTGAGTTTCTACAGCTCTCCTGTTGATTCCTTACTGAAGTCCAAAGCAGGTGAGAGCCCCAGTCTTATGCGCTTATAGCTCCTTGTATTTTTATTTACTTATTTGAGACTGGATCTCACTTCGTTGCCCAGGCTGATCTCAAAGTCCTGGGCTCAAGCAGTCCTCCTGCCTCAGCCTCTCGAGGAGCTGGGATTACAGGCTGAAGCCACTACGCCCCACTGCCTTGTATGTTTTAGCTGTTAACACTGACTGAAATTTAGTTAACTATTTGCAATGATATGTTTAAGGTCAGCCTCTCCCTCTAGTCTAAGCTATAAATTGTAAGCTATAAACTATATTAGGGCAGGAAATTGGACTATCTTATTCACCCTCCACCTCTGGCTTGGAGTCCAGTGCCATGGATCTGGATATCATTACATCAATATTCATTGAGTCTGCTAGTCAGGGTTCTGCAGAGAAATAGAACCAATAGGGTGTCTCTCTGCGTGTGTGTGTGTGTGTGTGTGTGTGTGTGTGTAAAATCTCAAATCAAAACACATAACCTTAAATCAATAACCTGAAACAAATTTATTTGTGTGTATGTACACAATGGCCTGCAGCTGTAGCCCTGTGGCGTCCAATCCCATTAGATCTCAAAAGCTAAGCAGGGTTGGGCCTTGTTAGTACTTGAGTGAGAGACCACCTGAGAACACCAGATACTGTGGGCTTGGGAGAAGGACCCAGAAACCCACTCCAAAATACATACATACATACATACATACATACATACATACATCCACCATTGAAAATCCAGCAGAAAAGTTCTGACAATAGTATTTCACCTATTGTACATACAGTAGCCATGAGTCAGATACCAGTTTAACGGCACCTAACAACAACAATGTACCCAAAGAATACACACAAGTATGTACACAAAGAGATTTATCATAAGTAATTGGCTCACATAGTTACAGAGGCTGACAAATTGCAGGACCAGCAGGGCAAGTCGGCAAGCTAGAATGTGGGAGCTTTGATGGTGTAGCTCCAGTCCAAGTCTAAAGGCTGACAGGGGCTGGCTAGAGACCCAGGAAGAGCCAATATCAAGTCCAAAAGCAGGAAGAAGCTGATATCCAACTTCAAAGGAAGTCTGGCAGGAGGAATTCTGTGTTACGTAGAGGAAGGTTCTATTCAGGCCACAAGTGGATCAGATGAGGCCCATGCCCACTGGGAAAGGCAACCCACTTTACCCAGCCTACTGACTTATATTAATCTCATCCAAAAGCATCCTCACATGAACACACAGACAATGTTTAACCAAATATTTGCACATACTATGACCCCATCAAGTTGACAAATAAAATTAACTAGCACATTGAGTTAACAATAAATGATTATAGAAAAAAGAAAGATGCACAACCAGTGTGGTGGTCCACACCTGTAATCTCAGCAACTCAGGAAGCTGAGGCAGGAGGATCATGCACTTATGGCCAGAGGTAGCCATGCAACTTAGTGAGATCCTGTCTAAAAAAAAAAAAAAAAAAAACAATAAAAGGGAGGCAACAGTGCAGCTCATTGGTGGAGCACTTGCCTAGTATGTGTGCAGTCCTGGGTTCCACCCCCAGTACTTAAAAAAAAAAAAAGCATTTAGTATAGCACCTGGAGCACAGTAGACACTAAGTGAATGCCAATTCGTAACAGCTATTGGAGGGGCTGGGGTTTAGCTCAGTTGGTAGAGTGCAACTCAGCACTCCCTGAGGACCCAGGTTCGATCCCCAGCATGGCAAAAATGGGAGAAGGATGTGGCAATCCATTCCCAAATCAATCCTGAAACAATCAGGCATTGAAAACCCTATGAGGGTTGCTATGAATTAGACCCAACTCAGTGGCACCTGACAACATTGCTTAAATTCTATTCTCTCCTACATGCATCTGCTTTTGAAGCTTCTAGCCCCTATAAATTTTCCTGACGATGTCTGCACCCCACCTCTGAAATCAGAGGACACTAGGGAGAAGCAGCTCAGAAATGACCACATATTACTCCACCCAACAGACCCTTAAGGGCCAGTAGCTGCAGCACCTCCCTCTACTTCTCCTGGCCCCCTGATGCCACAGCCCCCATATTCTACACCTCCTAAAAACAGCCCCTTCTGTTCCAGGAGTCCCTGAGGCCAGGGGACATTATCTGAGACTGGTACCAAGCTATCCTTGATTTTCCTTTCATCTTTCCCTGAGCTGACCCTTCCAATTTAAGCAAGTCAGTTCATGCTAACAAACATCTGAAGATTACCAGGCCCACCAGTTCCTTAGACATGTCCCAAAGCATCTGAATCCTGGCTGAAAACCATCTGAGATACAAGTCTGGGCACAATAATAGAATTTGTCATCACATTATATTCTACCTAAATGCTTCTGTAGAACATATTCTTCATTTTGATGTCAACCTCTGATGGTCCTATCATCTTTCATTTTATTTTCTTAACTTCTGCTTCATTTTGTGGATATTTATTTTTACATATTAATTTATTAAAACACTAATAAAAATTTTTAGTCAGGCATGGTAACACACACTTATAATCCCAGAATTTGGGAAGCTGAGGCAGGAGGATCATTGTGAGTTCCAGGCCAGCTTGGGCTATGTAGCTAGTTCTAGACCAGACCAGACTTTGTCTTTAAAATATATATATATATGTATATGTATGTGTGTGTATAATTATATATATAATTATATATATATTTATATGTAAATATATAATATATAATAAATATATATATAATGCCTCAAATTTTACCTCTCTAAAACAATTATTTACTTTTTTCAAATCATCTTTTCCAAACTTTTTCAGTGTAGATAGATTTTACATATACACACATATATACTTTGAGGGTTCCCCAGTTGTCTTTTGAGTGCCTTCCAACGTGGGGTGTTCATTTTCCAGGACTATATCTGACAGTGTTTCTCTGCTGTTCATAGGGTTTTCAGCAGCTTTTTTGGGAGTGCACTGCTGAGTTCTTCTCCTTACTCTGTCTTAGTCTAGAAGCTCGGCTGAAACCCATCTAGCATAGGTGGCCCTTCCGGTATCTGAAATACCAGGGCATACCTTTCAGCATCACAGCAACATGCAAGCCTCTACCGTATAGCAAGTTGACAGACAAATGGGAGTGCCCACTTGTTTATGCCAAGAGATTTGGAAAACAGCTATCTGGCCAACTGACTAGAAGAGATCCATATTTGTACCTATTCCTAAGAAAGAGGATCCAACCAAATACAGACATTATCCAACAATATCATTAATATTACATAGAAGTAAAATTTTCCTAAAGACTGTTCAAAAATTACTGCAGTAGTATAACAACAAGGAACTTCAGGAAAACCCAGATGCAGAAGAAGGCATAGAACCAGGGACATCATTGCTAATGTCAGATGCATATTAGCTGAAAGCAGAGAATACCAAAAAGATGTCTATCTATGCTTTATTGACTATGCAAAAGGCATTTGACTGTGTGACTCACAACAAATTATAGATAACATAGTGAAGAATAGGAATACCAGAGCTCTTAATTGTACTCATGAGGAATCTGTACATGGACCAGGAGGCAGCTGTTCAAACAGAACAAGGAAACACTGTCTTGTTTAAATTCAGGAAAGGTACATGTTGGGGCTGTACCCTTTCACTGTACCTCTTCAACCTCTATGCTGAGTAAATAATCCAAGAAGTTGGACTTTGTGAAGAAGAATATGGCATCAGGATTGGAGGAAGACTCCTTAAAACTTGAGTTATGCAGATGACACAACTTTGCTTGCTGAAACTGAAGAGGATTTGAAACATTTACTGATGAAGATCAAAGAACACAGTACAGTCTTCAGTATAGATTGCACCTTAATATCAAGAAAACAAAAATCTTTACAACTGGGTCCATAAGCAACTTTATGGTATATAGAGAAAAGAATTGATGTTGTCCAAGATTTTTCTTTACTTGGTTCTACAATCAACACCCATGGAAGCAGTAGTCAAGAAATCAAAAGACACACTGCATTGGGAAAAGCTGTTGCAAGAGATCTCTTTAAAGTGTTGCAAAGTAAAGATGTCACATTGAAGATGAAGGTGCACCTGACTCATGCCATCGTATTTTCAGTTGCATCATAAGCTTCTGAAAGCTGGATGTTCAGAATATGGGAGACAGGAGAAGAATTGATGTTTTTTAATTATGGTGCTATAGACAAATATTGATTATACCATGGACTGCCAACAAAACCAACAGCTCTACCTTAGAAGAAGTGCAACCAGAGTGCTCCTTGGAAGCAAGGATAGTTAGACTACATCATAACATATTTTGTCAGGAGGGGCTAATCTCTGGAGAAGGACATTATGTTTGGGAGAGTGACAGGTCAATGGAAAAAAAAAAGTCCCTCAACTAGATGGATTGACACAGTGGCTACAACAATGGGCTTAAACATAAAAAAGATCATGTGCCTGGCACAGAGTCAGGGAGTGTTTTGTTCTGCTGTACATAAGGTTGCTATGAGTAGGACCCAACTCTACAGTACCTGACAATCACAACACATATATACATAAATACATATATGCATGCATACAGTAATAAAAGATACAATCTCATTACTTTTCTTATCTTCGTGTGTGTGTGTGTGTGTGTGTGTATGTGTGTGTGTGTGTGTGTGTGTGTGTGTAGGATTGAATTTAGGGCTTTGTGCTAGGTTTATTTTGAGACTGGGTCTTGCTAAGTAGCCCAAGCTGGCCTTGAATTCTCACTATGTAGCCCAGGCAGACCTCAAGCTTGTGATCCTCCTGCCTCAGCCACCAACTACCTGAGATTATAAGTATGAACCACTGTGCCTGACTAAAATCTCATTACTTTTCAATACTTATATTGAGTATTCAGTAATTCCTTTCTAGCCATTCCTTTCTACCTGTTCCTTTCTAACCTGCTCACTTTTAAAAACACCAAATTTTCTTTCTTTTTTTTTTTTTACGGTACTGGGGGTTGAACCCAAGGCCTCATGCCTGCATGCTCTGCAAGTGCTAGACCACTGAGCTGCACCCTCAGCCCATTTTTTTAGTTTTTGAGACAGGGTCTCACTAAGTTAAGCAGACTGCCGCTGGTCTCGAACTTGGGATCCTCCTGCCTCCACCTCCCAAGCCACTGGAATTACAGGCGTGCGCCACTGCACACGGCTTAGAAAACAGCAAATTTTCTGATAAATTGCCAATTATCAGCTTGTCCTAACAAAATTTTCAAGCCAAAGCCATTTAAAATATTATTCCTATACTTTTATTCATTGGTCATCCTTGTTGGTAAGACAGGCAATTTAATATGAGAAAGTTGCTTGTGTTACAAATTACAAAAATATACCGTGGGAATCAACTATTCCTCTTTGCACAAAACCCCAAACACTCATACAAGGTTTGTCTTGACAGTAAATGTCCTGTTCTTCACACATGACAAGGCAAGCACCATGGACCATTTCTCCAGTCCTGGTGACAGATTTGCAGTGATCACTCATTCTCTTTCACTTGCTCCCAGAGCAAGTCAAGAGAACAGTTTGGGCCTACTCTAAGTGCGAATCACATATTCTATTCTCACCAGAGAAATCTCTATGCAGACCTAATAGATATGAAAAACTACTTCCTTAAAAAGGAGTAAATAAAAAATCATGGTCCACAGATCTTTTTCTTCCAAGAGTAAGACTTCATGTCACTGCCAAGGAAATATAGCATCTTATGCTCAACATACAACTTTGAGACAGGTATGTTGAGCATGTTATGCTCAACATACAAATTTGAGACAGGTTTCCTGTCTTAAATTACAAGCAAACTAGCCATAAGTCTCATGCTAATCATCCACCGTTCCCTCTGCCTCTACCCAGCACTGAGAACATCTTCCCAAATGCCAGTAACTGCAAAATGAAACGCATTTCATCCAAAAGAACCTGCTGGATTTACTCCACATGACCCTGCCTGAGTTTTCCATGAATGCCAATGAACAAACTAGGCAGAGAAAACCAAGTTGATGCAGAAAAATGTCACTGGGTATATCCTTTCAGTGAAGGACAAATCTTCGGCCTTATGGTAGAGTCTTTACACTTTCTGCATGTTAGAGACTCCCCTGAAGGATTTTCCAATAGGAGAAAGAAAACATCATTAGGATTTAGAAGAATGCCTGCCCCTTATACTGAATATCTTTAAAACCATGTGACTCTTCCTTTAAAACAAGGAAATTCATCCTTTGACCCACTTATGGAGTGATTATTTGACATAACCTTTTAAACGAATTTATTGTACAAATTCCAGGGATGCATGTGAGGAGAAGGGAGTAAGATTTGCTTCTCCTAAGCACTTGCCAAACACAGATAGATAAAATAGAGACCTGTCAAATGTTAGCATTAGGATAACAAGTTCAGAGGAAGTCCATGAAGCAAGTTCTCTCTGTTTGTCTGATGTGACATCAGTGGTCACACCCTAAAGAAGGTAGCTAGAAGACAGAAATTATTTCTTTGTGTGTGTTCTCTCAATTCCCCTTGACCTCACCTACCCACCTGGTCCCAGATTTACTGAACTCATAGTACATGCTGGCTGCTCTGCTACGTCTAAACCTCTAAGAGAAATTTCTTTTAATGATTTAAATTCAGATGAAATCCAAAAGTAGATGGAGTAAGCCCAATGAGGTAAAATTCCTGAATTTTTGATCCTTTAGAAATGAGTGTCATTTTCTTGTCCCCGGACTGAAGGCTCCTCTGGCCCTTCTGACCAATTTCTTCCAGATGCTCCATTTAAGCCTTTGCACTCCATCCCAGGTATCTGCCTTCTTGGGGTAAACACATTTCTAAAAAGTTATGTGTGGAGAAGATGTTTGAAGAACAAATAATTCTTTCCAACTGTCATTCTGATTTCATAATGATTTTATCATCAATTCTAATCTCCCTCATGGCAACAAGTAAGTCACTTGTAAAGTGAAGAATTCTTTTCAAGGTCAACAGTCACTCCACCTATTTTCTGACTTCATCCAGAAAGGCATCTGAAAATGGCCTTCTCCTTGCAGGCCCCGGGCTCTGAAGCCAGCACTCACCTCTTTGCTGGCGGCTTCTAGCCTCCACTGTGAACCCTTTACCCACTTAGAGCTCCACCCTGGCTGTGTTAGCGGGCTATGCCTGCCATAACAAAATACCACAGGCCTGGTGGTTAAGCAACAGAAGGTTATTTCCACACAGTTCTGGAGGTCAGAGGTCCAAGATCAAGGTGGAGGCAGGACTGCTGTCTTCTGAGACCTCTCTCCTTGGTTTGTTCATGGTTGTCTTCTCCCTGTATCTCCACATACTCTTCTCTCCATACTTGTCTGTATCCAAACTTCTCCTTATCCTTTTGACTACCAATTTCAAATCAAAATATATGACAGTGTTTTATTTCTACAAACTCTTCACTACAATAAACAAAATAAGAACGTGATTAGAAAAATAACTAGAATGCATAGAGCTTGTCAAGTACCTTTTCCACCACTTTCTTGATTATCTGTCAAATTTATACACATTTCTTGATATATGTGTCCCAATAATAGTCAAAGGGTTATAACATCATATTGAATTAGAGCCCACACATAGTTTTTCCTTAATTACCTTCTTTAAGGCTTATCTCTATAAATATTGTGATTAGATTACTTGTAGGTGCCATCAAGTTAGGTCTGACTCATGTACAACCCTATGTACTACAGAACGAAACACTATCTGACATTGTGCCATGCCCACCACTATATGTCTTCTCTGCTTGTCATAGGGTTTTCAATGACTGATTGTTTTGGGAATAGGCTGTTGGGTCCTTCTCCCAAGCCTACAGCAACATACAGATGGTATACATACCATACAGAATGGTATGGCTGAAGGCCCTCTGAAAATAGTCATGTTCTGACATGCTAGAGGTTAGACCTTCAATAATTGAATTACAGGATACACAACTAAATCCATAACACAGACCAAATAAAAACTGAATTTGAATATTCTTCTGCGTAAAAAGGAACAGAAGGGGAAAGGCTATCTTTCTTTCCTGACATTCTGCTAAAGACAAGAATTACTCAATAGAAAGCTTTTCATGGGTATCTCATCTCTTCCCAACACTGGAAACCATAACACCATGATTCCCAAGCTGGAGGGTACCACACAATCACCTGGATCCCTAGTTAAAGACAGAAATCCAGCCCCACCCCCAGAGTTTCTGACCCACTAGACCTGGGGTATGTCTAGAGCCATGCCACCCTGGCATCGGATCTTATCAGATCTTGGAAGCTAAGCAAAGTTGGGTCTTGTTAGTACTTGAATGGGAGACTGCCTGTGAATACTGGGTGCTGTAGGCTTTGGAGAAGGACCCAGCAGTCCACTCCCAAAACAATCAGCCATTGAAAACCCTGTGAATAGCAGAGAAGTACTGACAATAGTGCAGGGCATGGCATAGTGTCTGGGTAGTATTTCATTCTGTTGTACATAGGATCACTATGAGTTGGACCCAACTCTAGGGCACCAAACAACAGCAAAGGCCTGGGGTAGAGCCTGAGAATTTGCATTTCTATCAGGGTAGGGGGTACTGTAGCAAAATCATGGATGATATGATCTTCTGTTTCTCCTCCCTGCTCAGCTTTGTGGAGCACACAGACAGCTATGTGGCCTACGTGCCTCACAGCACACCAAGACTGTAGCAAGAGGAAACATGATCATTGTCCTTAGAGAGGAGGCAAGTCAGGTTCAGAGGGGCTACAGACTTGCTTGAGATTGCACAGTTAGTTCATTAGTGGCAACACCAGAACAGAAAGCCCCACCTGTTGGCCCTGCTCCCTCCACTAACCCACAGCCATCAACACGAGAGAAGAAACAGAATGAAGGACAACTGGATTGTCTCAGTCTACAAAAACACTCCTAATAATGAAGAGAGTAATTGCCTGCTAAGTATCCATCATTTTCCAGATATAATTGGGCTTCTCTTGTGTTGTGTGATTTAATTCACTCAACACTACAAAGTAGATTTCACAGATGAGGAAATGCAATCTCAGGCAGGTGAAGAAATGTATCCAAGCTCACTGTATTGGTGACTTTTGCATCACTGTGACCAAATGCTTTACAGAATCAACTTAGAGAAGAAAAGATTTATTTAGGCTCACGGTGTCAGAGAGTTTAGTCGATGTTCATTTGGTCCCGTGTGCTTGGTCAAGACATCATGGTGATGGAAGCATGTGCTGGAGATCAGCTGTTCCTCTCTCTGCAGACAGGAAGCAGAGAGACATACAGGACAGGGTCAGGGGTAATAAACCCCCAAGGACACACCCCCTACTTCTTCCAACCAGGTCCCACCTCCCAAAGTTTCCATAACTTCCCAGAAAAGCACCACCAGCTGGGAACCAAGCATTCAAACATATGAGCCTGTGGGGGACATTTCATATCCAAACCATGACCGTTACACAACCAAACAAACCCTGGAAACCAGTTCATATGAGTCTAATTCTGGAGCTATGCACTTAGCCACTACCCTTGAAGTAGGAGCATGATAGTCTTCTAATCTCCCCTTGCCCTGTGGATAGGGTAACCTGAGTCCAGGGCTGAGCTGTGTGAGAAGAACACAGGTGAGCAACGAGAGTGAGTGGCCAACCCATCACCAGAGCCCACCTGTGGAGCAAAGCAGCTGGACCTCCCAGATCAAGGGGTGGATGTTAGCCAAAGAGACAGTGAAAGCTGGAAACTTACTTGTCATACCCCAAGCCAACCTGGTAGGTAAATTTGCTCTACTTTTACTCAGTTAAATTTTCCTTGCTTCTAGATTTTGTTTATTATAATCCCCCTCTTCCTTGTATTAGGTGTCTAGTTGCCTTTTTTCTGTAATCTGTTTTCCTTCGCCACCACTCCCAAGCCCTTCGAAGTTTCAGAGAGAGAAGTTTAAGGGCCACATGTAAGTTTTACCTTCCGTATTTCTCCCTTCCTCCTCACAAGCCACACTCAAGAGTTTATGGTAGGATAGTAGGTAACCTCAGGCTGCCTGGGTTGCCTTCCATGTAAACGCTTACTTGGTTCCCATGACATGGTGCTTTTACATCATGTACCAACCCTATATCCTAAGAGTCTGTGATTCATGTGCACATAGCATTCCTATCTCTGCCCTCCTGTTGGCCACATCCCAGGGAAAGTTTTAGTTGGCACAGATAAAGGGTTAATTTAAGAAGGAGAAACATTTGCCAATGCATCCACCGATTAGGGGAGGTATGCTAGTGATTTGTATAGACTGATCCCCAATCTCCTTCCAGCACTTCTGTGAGATTAGCATTATCCTCCTTCACAGAAGACCAAGAAGAGATTAGCTAACCTTCCTGACTCACACTGCCTATACAGCAGTACAAAGATGGAACCCAGATACCAGGCATTGTGGCCCACATCTATAATCCCAGCACCTGGGAGACTGAGGCAGGAGGAAGTGAGTTCCAGGAAGAAAGTTCACAGGGGACCAAAGCAGTTGCTGACAACCCAGGAGAGATGACCACATGAGAACTTCTCAGAGGGGTTTATAGTAGCTTTTGAAATCTCTGCAGTGTTAAACCAATATGATCAACATAGTGGTTTATATGTTAATTATTATTAGGTGCTATTAAGTCAGGTCTGACTCATAGTGATCCCATGTACAACAGAAACAAACACTCCCCAACACTGCCATGCCCAGCAGTATGTCAGTGTGTCTCTGCTATTCATACGGTTTTCAATGGTTGATTGTTTCAGGAGTGTTTTGAGAGTGGGCTGCCAGGTCCTTCTCCAGTTTTTGTGGTGCTGGAGATTGAACCCAGGGCCTCAGAGAGCACAGAGCAGCCCTCTACCAACTGAGCTAAACCCCAGCTATATGTTAATTATGTATTGGAAAGTGAAAAGACTTGATCAAAATAAGGAATAGGCTATTTAATTGCAATATGTAAAATACCAAACTCAGATTCCTAGGTTCAAATCCAATCTTGGACACTTACCAGCTGTGTGTCCTTGGGCAGATTATCTAAACTTTCTGAGCTGAGGTGTTCTTATCCACCAAATGGAGATCATAAAAGTTCTACCTTTTAGATCTTTTAGAGCTATCATGGGGACTGTGTTAATACACATAATGCTCTTAGAACAGTGCCCAGCACATTGTTGACCACAATTAACTTGCAATGGATTGCCTCCTGATAAATCTAATGTAATTTGAAAATATTAGAAGTGAGAAATGCACTTAAGAGGCTGAGGCAGGAGGACTGTGAGTTCAAGGCCAGCCTGGGCTATATATATCATGACTCTATGCAAAAAAAAAAAAAAAAAAAAAAAAAAATTCACTTCATTCACCTAACCTACTGAACATCCTAGCTTAGCAACGCAGTATATCATAGAGCTTCAGTTGATTGCCCTCATGATCACGTGGCTAACTAGGAGTTGAGGTTTGCTGCTGCCATTGCCCAGCATCACAAGAGAAAACCATAGCACATATCACTAGCCTGGGGAAAAGTCCAAATTCAAAATTCAAAGCAAGGTTTCTACTGAATGTTATTGTCTTCTCAACTTTGTAAAGTCAAAAAATCATTAAGTCAACCATCTTAAGCAGGCAACCACCAGTATGAGTATACCGGGGGTGCCAAAAAATATAAATATACACATTTTAAGAGATATTATCCAGGTATTACTTTTTAAAGTTGAATTGAATTATAATAGTAACCACTTTGAGCACCTCTTGTAACTGCAGAAATCAAATGTGACTTGTATTCATCTTTTATCATCTGTATATATTGAATATTAAAATTTTAATACTTAAAATTGTGTATTTGTTGGCTCCTCATCTATGCATCCAAAGAAAGTGTGTACAAAAAAACCTCATAGTTACAGAAACAATGTAAGATAAATTTTATTTAATGTGTTCTCCATATAGTACTGCAGCTATAATGGCCGTTTTCCACATAATGTGACATATTTCCCGTGTCTGACCAGACAATTTGTGGCATGACAACAAAGACATCATTCATGAGGAAAGCAAAAGGTTATTAAAAGACAAGAAAAAAAGAGATCAAGTTATATGTCAAAAGAGACTCTAAACTGGGCATGGTGGTGCACACCTGTAATCCCAGCAGCTTGGGAGGTGGAGGCAGGAGGATGGCAAGTTCGAGACCAGGGGCAGTCTGTGTAATTTAGCCAGACCCTGTCTCAAAAAAAAGTGGAAAAAAAAAAAAAAGGCTGAGGTGCAGCGCAGTAGTCCAGCACTTGCAAAGCACGCAAGCGCGAGGCCCTGGGCTCAACTTTCAGTACCGCGGAAAAAAAATAAAAGAGAGAAAGACAGAGACACTAAAACTTGCCCTTAAATGTTGAGCAGCTAAAGTAAAAGGAAGACATGATGAAATTAAAGAACTAAACAGACTTCATTCAAAGGGCAGCTAGAGAAGACAAAATCAAATGTAATGATATATGCAAACAGCTGGAGATAGAAAACCAAAAGGAAAGAACATACTCTGTTTTTCTCAAGCTTAAAGAATTGAAGAAAAAATTGAAGCCACAAGTGGCAATAGTGAAGGATTCCACCAGGAGAATATTAAACAATGCAGGAAACATCAAAAGAAGATGGAAGAAATACACAGAGTCATTATACCAAAAAACAATTGGTGGATAACTAACCATTTCAAGAGATTGCACATGATCAGGAAACAATGGTACTGAAGGGAGAAGTAGAAGCTGCCTTGAAGGAATTGGTGAAACACAAGACTCCCAGAATTGATAGAATACCAATTGAGATGTTTCAAGAAACAGATGCAGCACTAGAGGTGCTAACTTGTTTATACCAAGAGATTTGGAAAACAACTACCTGGTCAATTGACTGGAAGAGATTCATATTTATATCTATTCCCAAGAATAGGGGCTCCAAATGTGGAAATTATCAAATAATGTCATTAATATCTCATGCAAGTAAAATTTTGCTAAAGATCATTCAACAGCCATTGCAGCAGTATACTAACAGGGAATTCCTGGAAAATCAAGCCAGACTCAGAAGAGAGCATGAAACCAGGGACATCATTACTGAAGTTAGATGGATATTAACCCATAACAGAGAATACAGAAAGATGTCTGTCTACATTTTGTTGACTATCCAAAGGCATTTGACTGCGTGGATCACAATAAATTGTGGATAACATTGCAAAGAATGGGAATATCAAAGCACTTAATTGTACTCATGAGGAATCTGTACATGGACCAGGAGGCAGCTGTTCAAACAGAAAAAGGAAACACTGCGTGGTTTAAAGTCAGGAAAGGTGTGTGTCAGGCCTGTACCATTTCACTGTATCTCTTCAATCTTTGTGCTGAGCAAATAATCCAAGAAGCTGGACTTTATGAAGAAGAATGTGGCATCAGAATTTGAGGACGACTCATTAACCTGAGTTATGCAGATGACACAACTTTGCTTGCTGAAATTGAAAAGGATTTCAAACATTTACTGATGAAGATCAAAGAGCACAGTCCTCAGTATGGATTACACCTCAACATCAAGAAAACAAAAATCCTTACAACTGGGTCAGTAAACAACTTCACGGTAAATAGAGCAAAGATTAAGGTTGTCCAAGATTTTTCTTTACTTGGTTCTACAATCAACACTCATGGGAGCAGTGGTAAAGAAATCAAAAGACATATTACATTAGGAGAAACTGTTACAAAAGACCTCTTTAAGTTGCAAAGCAAAGATGTCACATTGAAGACAAAGGTTCACCTGACTCAAGCCACCATATTTTCAGTTGCATCATATATTTTTGAGAGCTGAATGTTGAGAATAAGGGAGACAGGAGACAAATTGATGGTTTTGAATTATGGTGCTGGAGTCAAATATTGAACATACCATGGGCTGCCAAAAGAACCAACAGATCTGTCCTAGAAGGACAACCAGAGTGTTCCTTGGAAGCAAGGATGGCTAGGCTGCATCTTACATATTTTGGATATGTTTTCAGGAGGAACTAATCACTAGAGAAGAGCATCATGTTTGGGAGAGTAGTGGGCCAACAAAAAAAAAAAGAAAGGTCCTAAACTAGATGGATTGACACAGTGACTGCAACAATGGGCTTAAATATAAAAAATAGATCGTGTGCCCAGCCCAACACAGAGATGAGGAGTGTTTCATTCTGTTGTTCCTATGAGTTGGACCCAACTCGGCAGCACACAACAACAACTTTTTTTTTTTTTTTTTTTTGTGGTACTGGGGGTTGGACCTAGGGCCTCGAGCTTGCATGCTCTGCAAGTGCTAGACCACTGAGCTGCACCCCCAGTCCAATTTTTTCACTTTGTGAGACAGGGTCTTGCTAAGTTACGCAGACTGCCACTGGTCTCAAACTTGCGATCCTCCTGCCTCCGCCTCCCAAACCGCTGGGATTACAGGCATGTGCTACCGCGCCCGTCTACAGCAACAATAACTTGTGTAAGGTGATGTTGGCTTAGGCATTAAGTCACCTGATGGAGGTTGTCCTCTTTGTGCCATGAAATAATAATTTAAATCAAGGACCTAAATGATGGAACAGTAAGTTTAAAAAAGGTAGACATGTTTCTCCTGCTTCTTTTTGCCTGCTTCTAAGTGGAGATTGGCTCAAAGAAATCTAATTCCATTTCTTGCCAAGATCATGCTTCCCTTTTGTGTATCAGTGTAGTGGGTGTTGCCATTATGGGATGGATCCAACCAGACCTCTAAGGAGTTCCCAACTTGGCAGCTGGCAACACGGTGGTACCCTGCCTCCATTGGTCCAAGATAACCTGGAAACAGGTACATCCCCACAGGGCAAGGTCAAAGTTGATGACCAGGTGAAATTATTCTCATACCTTCAGAACCCTCATCTACTCCCTTACATTCTTGTTTTGCTTTGTTTTGTTTGTTGCTTCTTTTTTGAGACTAGGACTTGCTGTGTCACCAGGCATCCCTTGAACTTAGCCTTCTGAGTGCTAGGATTATAGGTGTTTGCCACCATGCCCACCATGCCCATCTCTGTTTTAATTTTTAATGCTGCTGTTGTTAGATGCCGTTACAGGCACATAATAATTGTATATATTTATGAGGAGCAGTGTGATATTCCAATACATGTATATAATGTATAATGATCAGATCAGGGTAATTCACATGCTTATCTTCTCACACATTTTTCATTCCTTTGTGTTGGAAGTATTCAAAATCCTGTCTACTAGATGTTTTGAAGTAAAAAACTAATTGTTTTCAATCCCAGTTACTCTGTTTTCTGTTTGTTTATTTGTTTGTTTGTTTTGGCAGTATCTCATTGTGCAGCCCAGGTTGGCCTCCATCTCTCAATTCTCTTGCCTTAGCCCCCATAGCTGAGATTACAGGTGTGTGCCACCATACTTGGCTCCCTACTTTACTATGCCTGCAGTAGTAGCACTGTGGTGTCTGATCCCATCAGATCTTGAAAGCTAAGCAGGGTCGAGCCTGGTTAGTACTTAGATTGGAGACTTCCCTGGGAGCACCAGGTGCTGTAGGCTTGGGAGAAGGACACAGCAACCCTCTCCCAAAAATCAATCCTCCATTGAAAACCCTATGAACATCAGAGAAATACTGACAATAGTGTTTTGCCTATTGTACGTAGGGTCACTATGAGTTGGATATTGACTCAACAGCACCTAACAACAACAACAACTTAACTATAGAACATTGGAAGTTATTCCTCCTATCCAACCTGTTACCCAACCTCTCTCCATCCATCCCCTACCCATCCTATTAGTCCACGTCTAAAGTCCCTCATGGGAGCCATGACAACTACAGCTATTAAAAAGAATAATAATTGGATTAATAATAGAATTTATTAAATATCCATTGTGTCTAGAACTGGATATGTTTAATATTACTTGTGCATTGCCTAAACTGAAGAACACCAACTAAATTTGCATTGCTTTGACAGCTTAGGTCTCCATTTGCTATGGGATCTTGGAAAAGTCTCTCAACTTCCCTATCCCTTAGTATTCTCATCTGTAAAATGTGGATGGCAAAGATATCTAACCTCGTCAAACTGCGTCTTACATATTTCGGACATGTAGTCAGGAGAGAACAATCCCTGGAGAAGGACATCATGTTTGGAAGAGTGGCAGGTCAACGGAAAAGAGGAAAACCCTCCACCAGATGGATTAACACAGTGTCTGCAACAATGGGCTTAAACATAAATAAGATGGTTTGCCTGGCACAGAATCGGCAAGTGTTTCGATC
>VMDO01013674.1:0-14064 GCA_007922755.1 Pedetes capensis | reverse complement strand
AGACTCAACTGGACGGCACCTAACAACAACAAGAGTTGTCTTAAGGACTCAGTGTGTACCTATAAAATATAGAAAAAAATGGCTCACTTAAAAAAAGCAGAAGAAAGGCTTGCTATTATTATTAAAATCTCAGGACCTCCTCAGTCTACATTTTTACATATGAATTCACAGAGCCCTAGACCTAAACTTGTCCCAGGTGACCCACCCAGAACCACCCTAGAGTAAGGGTTCAAACTCAGGTGTGGCAGATTCCAGAACCTGAGCTCTGCATGAGCCCACAGTGACCTTCACCCTGGTTTGTTGCAAAGGAAACAAACACAGGCTGAAGCCCAGAGCCAAAGCCAACGCCCAAACCTCCTCAAGACAACTCTTGCCCAGTGAAGTAGCCAATCTCAAGGCAGCCTAGAGTGAAGGGCAGGGCCTTTGGGTTGGGATAGCAACAGAAATGGATCAAACAAACTCACCTGGGGCTGGGGCGGTGTTGATTATCACTAAGGAAATAATGTGAAAGGCCAAGGCAGTCAAGAACCCAGCTTTCTAAATAAACAGTCCCAGGTCACCATTGGATTCAGAGGGCATTGCCAAGCCGAAGCTGTCCTACCTCAGCATGCACCACTGGCCAGAGCCCTCGGGCAACAAACTTCCAAAGCCAGGAAACTTACCCTCCAGCTTGAAAGAACACCAGGGACAGAGGCCTTTCCTACAAGAAGCTCCTTGGGGAATAATGGAGAATAGGAAACTGGATCTAGCACCTGGCATCTTTATGACTTCTCTTTGACATTTGTGTCCCATCCCAGGAAGTTATCCAGGCTCTGAAAGCCAAGTCCGATCTTCAAAATATCCCTGGAGTCCAACCAATTACCAAAATTCAAGAGATACTCACAGGAATCCAATGAGAATTGGACACAGGGCAAGAGAGTATCACTGATAAATTTCATGGGGGCAGAACTATTAATTTCACGATAATATTGTTTAATAAGAGCACTTTAAAACCCAACAAAAGCTAAGCATGGTGGCCCATGCTTATAATCACAGCACTCAGGAAGCTAAGGCAGGAGGATAGATACAAGTTTGAAGCCAGCCTGATCTATAGAGCAAGTTCCAGGGTAGCCTGAGCTACACAGTGAGACCATGTCTCAAAAACAATAAATTAAAAAAATAAAGATCTTGAGGTACATCTTTGTTTTATCTTGCAATTCAGTATTGTATCTGGTATCCTTCTTGGAAAAAGCATGTCATTTTGCAATTATAAATGCATTGATAAGTACTTTACTATAACTTTAATAATAAATAGACTCTGGATTAAAGAAGAAAAACAAAAACAAAAAAAAAGGCTCCCTTGCAAACTCCCTTGGTGAGAGGAAATCACTTCAAATAGAAATAATTGCTATAAATCATTCTTTCATTAATCGCTAGGAGAGGCACAGCCAATATACTGTGGTCTTAGGCCTACTTCAGAATGGTCTGGATTCAAATCATTGCTCCACCCATTGTAAGTGACCTTGAGTCAGAGTAGAAAGACAAGGAAAACCGGGGGGACATGGAAAGGAAAAGAGCTTTCACCCTGGGATCTGCTTTAAATCCCACCAACTGAAAATCAAGGACTTCAAAACAACTACCAAGAAAACTCCTATGAGGACTATCCGCATAAAGACATTATTTTGGGAGATATTTCAAATCAAAATATTAAAACAGCAAGAAGCCATGCTTACAATCAATGTATGTGACCTTTGGGTTTAACCTTACTTTCCCTTCTATAATCCTGGCCCTCTCTGAAAATCTCACAAACAGGATTATGAGCCATGTTTATAGTCAGCATATGCCCAGACAACTCCCTTGCAGTCTATAAACCTGTACAAAGTACCTCCTGGACCACCCTATAATCTTGTTTTACTAAAGGCAAATTTCTCAAATAGAAGATATACCAAAACATTTCTACTTAAATTTTAAATCCTAAACAATGGAATTTCTTCATTTGATGTTTCTATCTTATTGGCACCTCCCTAAACCTTAACACTGTACTTTGTAAAGCCACAGACTTTCTATATATATATCCACTGTAAAGACAACTAAGTGCTCTCTTAAGAGGCCCACATTCATGCATCAGGTCGGTATTATTATTATTATTCATTTCATAAGCATCTCTTTTTTTTCCTCCAAATGCCCATGCTTAAATCTAAAAATGTGTACTTATCTCTTACCCACAATGAACAGACTCTTTAGCTTTGTTTCACTCTCTGGCTCACCCTGAAATTCTTTTCTGCAAGAAAGCCAAAGACTTAACCTGAGTAGAGTTCCCGACTAGGGTAACTTCCCAGGCTGGGCAGCAAGGCTGGGCTGCATTTCTCATCACCATTGACAATCCTGGGTGGATATCATGGATACCTTCCTTTGTCTGATCAATAAAGAATACAACATCTAGTTCTGAGTACTGTTTTGAGAAGACAAAATAGTGTATGATAAGTGAGTTGCTTGTCTTCCCCCCACCCCCTATCTAGAGTTGATTCATTCTGAGAGGAATAAATTTATCCCTGGAGCTTAGAGCAGTGCCCAGCTAATGGTAGGTGTCTGTTGAATATCTAGACTTGGCTGTGCTATAACTTATGCACTTGCAGAGAGCTCTCAGGGGCAGGAAACATCCCACGTCAACAGTGTATCTGGTACATAGGTTACCCTCAGTGACAGGGCTGTGTTATCGCATGTTGCCCCAACCATTCTGCAAGGTATCTAACACATTTGTCTTGCAGCCAGGCAAGTCACACAAATGAGCTGAATTAAGACAAGCATGGTATAGTCTGTGACAAACTGGAGTGTGTCTGCCTATAAGGCATTCCCATTCAACTAAACAAAACACAGTTTTCTGTCCAAATAAAACAACCTACCCATAGGATCCATCTATAGCCGTATCACCCTGGTATCTGATCCTATCTGATCTCCGAAACTAAGCAGAGTCTGCCTGGTTAGTCCTAGGATGGGAGACGACCTGGGAATATCAGGTGCGGTAGCCTTGAGAGAAGAAGACAGCAGCCCACTCCCAAAACAATCAGCCATTGAAAACCCTATGAATAGTAGAGAAGCACTGACAATAGCACTGGGCATGGCACAGTGTCAGGTAGTGCTTTTTCTGTTGTACATAGGGTTGCTATGAGTCAGACCCAACTCAAGAGCACATAAAAATAATAATCAAATGGCCACAGATTTGCCATCATAAATAAAGCTTTGTGAATCACAATGCTTTCTTTGGTTTGTTTGGTTGGTTAGTTTTGGTGTTGAGGCAGGGTCATGCTATGTAGCCCAGGATGGCCTTGAATTCTTGATCCCCCTATCTCAGCCTCCCCAGTGCTAGGATTACAGGTGTGTGCTACCACGCCCAGTTTACAGTACTTGTTATGCATTATCTCATTTAATACTTGAGTAATCCTCTAAAGAAAGCATTATTAACAGGGTGTAGTGGTGCATGCCTATAATCCCAGCTCCCAGCACTCAGGAAGCTAAGCCAGAATGACCGCAAGTTCATGGCTAGCCTGAGCTACACAATGAGACACTATCTCAAAAAACAAAAATCAAAAAACAAAAAAAAAAAAAGGAAGGAAGGAAGAAAAAAATGTTGTTCATTTTACAGGTATCTGAAAGAGAAAGCAACTAAGGCTCAAATACAGTGATTTGTCCAAATTAAATATAGCTTGTTAGTAGGTTTGAAGCCATGTCTTTTAACATCATCTATGCAGGACTCCTGTTTCTTTTACACCACATACTGTACTTACTATGCTGCAGTTTTCACCCCCATAGGTTTTCTGGGATAAAAACCAAACCCAATCAAAAATTTCAACCTGAGTCAGGCATGGTGGTATGCACCTATAGTTCCAGCTACTGAGGAGGCTGAGGCAGGAAGATTGCTTGAGTCCAGGTCAGGGCCAGCCTGAGCAACAGAGCAAGCTCCTGTGTCTAGAACAAGCGAACAAACAAAAGAAAGATTAAACCTGTGTCAATTTTACACTCCAGTGACAGCCATGAATCGAGTCCATCAAGAGTACTCTGTGCCCAGCTTGGTGGCGCATACCTGTAAACTCAGCGGCTTGGTAGGCGGAGGCAGGAGGATCGGAAGTTTGAGACCAGAGGCAGTCTGTGTAATTTAGCGAGACCTTGTCTCAAAAAGTAAAAAAATGTGCTGAGGGCACAACTCAGTGGTCTAGCACTTGCAGAGCATGCAAGCTCAAGGCCCTGGGTTCAATCCCCAGTACCACAAAAAAAAAAAAAAAAGGATACTCTGGAGCACTAGGACAAACATCCTTGGTAACATTGCCTTCTTTTGCAAGGAGAGGCACGTATTTTGCCTGAGCCACCCACATGGGGAGTTACGGCAGAGAGGTGCAGAGCAGCACGATGAGGAAGAATTCCACACACTGAGAACTATGCGGAAGAAGGCTCCTCGTAGCAATGCAAAGAATCTCTAAAGGAGCTTGAGTTTATTGAGAGAACAAGAAAAACAAGATTGACTCATAGTAACTGGAGTAAACAAGCATCTGATTTCAGCAGTGTTCTCTCATAGAAATAAAATGGGAAGTAAATATATAATTGTAAATTATCTAAGTTGTCATATTACAAAAGTTAAAAGAAACAGAAATTAACTTAAATGATACATTTTGTTTAACCTAACGCATACAAGATACTTTTCCAACATGTAATCACTGGGAAAATATATTAGTGAGCTATTTGATGTTTTTTATACAAAGTATCTGAAATTTAGTGTGCATTTTATACTTATAGCTCACCTCAGTTGCACCAGCCACGTTTTAAGTGCTCAAGAGCCATGTGTGGCTAATAGCTCCCATCTTGGACAACACATATGTAGGCCAAAGGAACTCGTCAAGGACTACATTTCTGTAATGGTGGAAGTGAGTTATGTAGCTCTCTTTAAGGTGACAGAGAGCCCTCATTTTCAATCCTGCTAGTCCAGTTTTAGCTCAGTGCGTAGAGCACTGCGCTGCAGTCTCTGAGGTCCCAAGTTCAATTCCCAGCACCGCAAAAATGGGAGAAGGGCCTGGCAATCCACTCCCAAGGCAATCCCGAAACAGCCATTGAAAACCCTATGAGGGTCGCTATGAGTTGGATACCGACTCGACGGCACCTAACAACAACAACAACAACAAGTCCAGTTTTAAGACTTGCTCTTTGAGACCAACTTCAAACTTTGCTGCCATTTGGGGGCAACTATGTCAGTTTCCAGCCAGTGGCTCTGCAAAGCCAATCAGAGGCCATTGTGTTTGGCTGTTTTTGCCTTGCAAGAGTGCAGTCCTCAGCATGTCCCCTTTCAAAAACTGATTGTTCTGATGTTGCCTTCAGAGCTGCCATGACTGGCGGTGATTAGGATGACATTTTTTTAATGTGCCTGAGTTCACAGAGCAAATTACATAGCAATGAGTGGCCTGGTGATTAATGGCTGTGTGTAAAGACTAGAATCGCTACATTTGCATGTCTCTGAATAATGAGATTCTTATCTCCATTATATGGCAACGAGGTAGAAATTGATAGCATTATTAACTGCTTACATAGTAAGCACAATTTTCTATTCTCTCTCTCTCTCTCTCTCTCTCTTTCTCTCTCTCTTTACTCTCTCCTTGCCCTCTTTCCCCCTCTCTCTCTTTCTTCTCACTAATTTCAGTGAAATCAAAAGATACTCCATTGACCACTGAGCCCCCTTCACAACAACCCTCCCAAACAGAAGTTCTCCAAAATAAGAGATTTCTACAACCTTATTAATAAATGTTTTGGCTGTCTGCTAGAAGGAGCCCACCAATAATCCAATCTAACCTCTTTGTTCTTAAGAACCTATAACTGTAGACAAGTGAGATTTGTCCAAGGTCACACAAATAAAAAGAGGACTAGAAGAAAAGACTTTGATTTAAAGAAAAAAAAATTCTTCCTTCAGTTCCCATCCTCGGGTATCTGGCTACATCTTTGGAATCATGATGCCCCATTTTTCCAGTCTGCCTATTGGGCATTCTGGTCACAAACCCATTTTTCTGCTTAAAAGATGAAGAAACTGGCTGAAATTACAGTTTTGTTCCTGAGACACAAAGACTTTTTCTGTCAGCTGTAGAAATGAGCCCTAACTAGACACTGAATCAACAGACATCAATTTTTGCAGCAACGGGGTAAATGTAAGGAGAACCAGTTACAGTGATGGTGAGTTATAAAACAGGAAAAGGGAAGGCTGCGATTGTTTATGTGGTTCTGCTCCCAGCAATGAAATGTTTACCCACCAGCCATGTGGCAGTGATAGTTTTGATATCAAGGGCAACAAGGTAAATTAATATCCAAAGAGACCCTTTTGAAAAAATAGATGTCGGTGTAGCAAACCAAAAATGCATACTAGAGAACCCTTCCCTAGAAATATTATAGTAGTAAGGGGGACATTCTCTTCAACTAAATTCTAACACATCAGTGCTTTAGTGCTGGAATAAACAACCACCGCAGCATGAAGGTTAACTGCCTCTGAGCATTAGAGGAGACTGAGTGAGGGGATTTGTCAAATATATAGTGGCATTAGCTTAACATTTGTGGGAGCTAAATACATGCATGAACAGCTATAATGCTGATTTCCATTAATAAATATGACAGAGAAACGGTGCAGAATGGTGCATTACTATTTATTATGAACTAAAATGGACTATTTATTTGTGATATATCTTTAAAGTACTGGCTTCCTTAAAATAGCTAAAAGAGTCATTACTTCCCTACCTCATCAATAACTCTTACACCAGGCCCGGTGGCACATGCCTATGAGCCAGCTACTTAGCAGGCTGAAGCAGGAAGATCGCAAGTTCAAGACCAGAGGCAGCCTGCACACCTTAGTAAGACCCTGTCTCAAAATAAAAAAGTGAATAAATAAAGAGGAGTTGGGAGTACAGCTCAGTGGTAGAACACTTGTCTAGCATGAGCCAGGCCCTGGGTTCAACTCCTCAATACTGCAATCACGATCATCATATCATTATCACCATCATCAAAGATCATATGGTAGGGGTGAAAGCTGTACGAGCTTCTGGGAAACATAAGGCACAAGAAATTGGGACATATTGGGCAGTGGTGAAAAGGTTGCAAAATCCTTCCTGGTCTCTACTTAAATATCAGGCTTTCCCCTGAACCCACAGGCTGCATTAACTCTCTTTCATGCCAGTCACCACATTCTGACATGCACTGTCTCATTTGTTCCATTCATTGCACATGAGCACTTAGCACCTGTCTTCTCTATGATGATGGTAAGCCCCAGCAGGATCTGTGCTTCACAGCCTAACGGCCCATTCATTGACTCAAATGTAACTTCAGAGCATCTGCTAGCTGCACAAGTTACAGCAGGAAACAAGACAGTGCTGCCATCTCGGAGTTTACCTCCCAACAGGGGGAAATGGACCATAAACAACTGATCAGACTAGCTGATTTTAGATAATGACGTAGAAAACAAATGAGTAGTGAGTAGGAGACCTTCAGAAAAAGATTCCCAGAGAAGAGCAGATAAAGGAAATCTGAATATTGAGACATTCTGAGTGAGGGACACTCTAGGCAACTGGAAGACAAGTGGAAAGGCCTCAGAGTAGGAACAAGCAGCTATGGCTGGAATCTAGTAAGACTTGGGAAGAGGAAGGCAAAGAGATACATTGGAGCTGGACCATGTGCTTGGCACATAGAAATGCTCAGTACACATTTGTTGAATGAATAAACCAATAGGTACATCTCAGCTAGAAGGTCAGGTGATGTGTGATTCTTGCTGCCTTGTGCAAGAGTACAGGTGACCAGAATACAAAAGTCAAGGCTAGAGTAAGGTGTACAGGAGGGAATCCTAGAAAAATAAATTCATATCAATGTTCAGGAAACTTAATGAAAGAAGAATGTTGATGAAGAAAACTTGCTTTACTAAGTGGCAAAATAGGTTATGCAACCACAATGATTCTTAGAGTGTGGGAGTGGCAAGAGAAGAACTGTAGGCAAAAGAGGCCAACATCATTTATAGCCAATTCACACAAAAAGCTAAAATACCAATAAATCTCTTAAAGTAATTTTGAGCCTCCCAATATTTAAAGATGCAAGTTAAAGGAGATATTAAATTTTAAAAAAAAGTAAAGGCTAGAAAATTGAAACTTCAAGAGAACCACATCAAGTAAATAAGATTTTGTATTCTCCAGGGACTCATAGAAAATGAAAAGTGAGATATTCAAGGCAGTCTATAATAAACCCCAAATTGCTGGAAAGGAATGTTGGGGCAAGGGAGCTAAGTGCAGGCTGACATCATATGGGGCAGGTTCCAGGAGGCAGGATGTGAACTAGGCTTTGAATCACGCACAGGAATGTATTAAGTGGAACAAACAGGGAAGGAAGGGCACTCCAGGAAAATCAGTCTGGATCGTGTTAAATCCAACAGAACTACTACATTCATTTCTAGGACATTATGTAAATCCATTCTGTTTATGCAGACAAGGGGAGAACTGATCAAGCATGTGGGTCAAAATGTCTTGAGGCTTAGGTCACCCCCCTTGAAATTCACCGGCTTTGCCTTGAGTGGGGAATGACCTATCTTCAGCTTTTCTTATAGTGAAATTGATGAGAGCGATTGATACATAAAGGCTGTCCTAATTCACTCACTTTTTGGAAGCTTACTAGCCTGCTATTCTTGTTGTAGCGGTTTCGTTCCTTTTTTGCACTATGCTAATTAAACCCTTTTGGACGTTGTCCAGGAGAATCCAACCTCCTATTATAAGATCTGTAGGATGTGAGTCACAGCCCCACCACCCACCCAATAGATCCAGCCAGAAACTATATGTCATCCATGCTCCTTACCTTTTCTTCTCATTACCTGTGCGCCTGGACTAAATCACTGACGTCCGGTCAACTCTAACTCTCAAATTACTTTCTTTTCGGTTCTTTCCTTGCTATCACTTCCATTTTTAACCCCTTGTAATTTCTTGACTGCACTCCCCCCTTTAATTTATATCCTAATCCCAGGTCTTTACATTTCTTTTATTTTTTATTTTTATTTTTTGCTGCACTGGGGGTCAAACCCAGGGCCTCACACATGCAAGGCAAGGGTTTTGTCACTGAGCTCTACCTCAGTCCCATCTCACTCTTTTCAACCATCCTTCTCCACCCCCCATAACCTCCATAGCAATGCTACATAGACAGACCCTTTACTATTTGCTTACTTTTCCATCCTCATCTCCCCCCATGCCTCCCAAACATTCTGAGTTCCAAAAACCAGGTCACGTGCAGGTGGCCCAAAGCCCTGTCCCTTTGTACTCGCAGTCTCCTGCCTAGAATGCCCTTGCCCAGCCCAGTACAGGCTCCTCACATTCATCTGTTAAGACTTAGCTCAAATGTCACCTATTCTGTAAAGCTTTCTCTCATCTCCACAAGCAGCAAGACAGGGTTTTGTTTGTTTGTTTTGTTGTTGTTGTTGTTGCTGTTGCTATTTTCTCCTTCTGCAGTTCTGTAGCACTCAGGTAAAATAAAAGCATATTTTAGCATTCATTACCTGGCTATAATTAATAGTAGACACTTCAATATCCCATTCTTAATACAATATTAGTAAATACTTGTCAAGTTATAGTCAAATTACAGTGACCTCACCTTAGCCATTTTTCTGTGGTTTCGGTTATGTATGGTCAACTGTAGTTTGAAAATATCAAATGGAAAATTTCAGAAATAATTTATAAAGTTTAAATAACTTGAATTATAGTATATTGTTATAACTGTCCTACATTATTAGAGTTGTAATTATTCTCTTTCTGTGCCCAACTTATAAATTAAACTTGATTATAGGTATGAATGTGCAGGGGGAAAAAGTATACACTGTATAGGGTTTGGTGATCTCTGCAGTTTCAGGCATCCTTGGAACATCTTGGACCACAGCCCCCTTGGATAAGGGAGAATGGCTGCATTGGCTAAGTAAATTCATGAACTATTTTTTATTGTTGAGATAATATTATGCTGGCCTGGTCCTTATAACAATCACTAGATGATGGACTTAGTGTTAGCTACCCAAGAAAGGAATTAAAAATAGAGTACAAAGAAGTCATTAGCGCAACTTCCCACTGAGAAACCACAAATCCCAAGGTTCATTTAGAACCTCGGCCCTATGGTTAACAGGGCACAAAAGATGACCTGGCTTCTTGAAGCTTTCTTGGACAGTGGATAGATGACCATAAAGATGACTTTATCTGTGCATGACTGTCCCAGCTCCCAGGGCCACTGACCAACAGGAAGCTCCCTGCAGCAGTCTGGACATGTGTATGACTCCGTGACTTACCTGTTAATAAATGACCCAGACGCTAGGTTCAAAGAACTTGTGGCATAAAACAGACAATAGACCACAATTTCAAGCATGTGACATAAAGCAATTAGAACAAATCCTTACCATTATTTTGAAACCCAGGACTCAAGGTGTGAAGGGCAAAACATTCTCAAGAGCCTAAACAATGTAACTTCATTCTAGAACAAAAATAATGTCGGTATTTGATGAGATGGGTTTCATGCTAAGGATTTTGTAAACAGCTACATTTTGTGCGACCTTACCCTGTTACAGCTATTATTCTAGAGCACTTCGTGTGAATTATCTTATTTTTTCTCACAACCGCCCTCCACCCACCACCTCCACCCCATCCTCTTCCAGCTACATCTCTGTGCTCTGTTCCCCAGCCCTCTGCACCCAGCCAAACTGAACATGACTCCCCGCCATTAACAGCTTCTTCCTGCAGGCCCTACACATGGTATCCCCTCCATTAGGACCCCACTCCCTCCCCCGTCCACCTAGCCAACATCTGTTTATCTTTCAATTCTCAGCTTTGACTCGCTGTCCCTGGGGAAACTCTTTGACCATCCTACCTCAATCAGACACCCTTTTCTCTGCATGCTCCCAAAATGCATGCTAATTTTCCCTATTGTAGCGCCATCACTTTCTTTGCCCCCTTCTCCCAACTGTGGCCTACATGTGATCATAATAATCACCTACCACCCAGTGCAATGTCTGACATATGTTAAATACTTAACAAATATCTAATGAAAGGAGGAATTTTTAAAATGAATAAACTGAATGTTTATCATTTCTCCTAGACAGGACACTTTGAAGAGATTGTCAAAAGAATCTCTTAAGATTTCATCAAAAATTGATGCCTTTGGGACATCTCCCCTAGCAAATTAAAGAGGGCTCTGGAATTCTCCAGCTATGATGACAGGCTCCAAGCCCAAGCACTATTGCCCTCGGAAGCTTTCTTTCCTCACATTTCTAGCTCTGAACCCAAATATATCAGATGGTAACTGGAATGCTTTTGAGCATAGCCAAAGCTTAGTTAAAGCTTCTCAAGCAAGACTCTTAATATTGTTCTGATGTGAACTTAATCCTCCTGTACTTTGTAAAAATTATTTTTTAATTTAACTTAATTTAATTTTATTTAGTTTTTGAGATGAGAGTCTTGCTATGTAGCCTAGGATGTCCTGGAACTCATATTCCTCCGGCCTCCACCTTCCAGGTTCTGGCCTGCTCCACCATCACCACTGGCTTCCTGGTGCATTTTTTTTGGTTTGGTTTGGTTTGGATTTTTTTAGTCTGTTTGTTTGTTTGGTTTTTGAGACAGGGTCTCAATATGCAGCCCCAGCTGGCCTTGAACTCATGGTGCTCCTGCCTTAGCCTCCTGAGTGCTGAGATTATAGGGGTGCATCACACACCCAGCTTTTGACACACCGATTATCCCAGTGACTTGGAAGGCTGAGGCAGGAAAATCTCGAGTTCAAGGCCGGAGCAGCCTGCACAATTTAGCAAGACCCTGTCTTAAAATAGAAAATAAAAAGGGGCTGGAGTGCAGTTTAGTGGTGGATCATACATCCAGTAGGGCCCAATATACACCATGCCTTGGGCTCAACCCCCAGTACTAGAAAATAAAATAAAATAAAATAACAACAAAAAGGGGGTTAGGGTGCAGCTCAGTGATAGAGCTTTTGTCTTATATGTGCAAGGTTCTGGGTACGTCTCCCAGTACTGAAAAAAAAAAAAAGTGTGGGTGTGATCCAGTTTAGGGCTTATAAACATGTTATTGGGCTGGGATTTAGCTCAGTTGGTAGAGCGCTGCGCTGCAGTCTCTGAGGTCCCGAGTTCAATTCCCAGCACCACAAAAATGGGAGAAGGGCCTGGCAATCCACTCCCAAGGCAATCCCGAAACAGTCAGCCATTGAAAACCCTATGAGGGTCGCTATGAGTCGGATACCCACTCGATGGCACACAACAACAACACACATGTTATTTTTTCATCTTCTTTTTCTCTTTTTTGTGGTACTGGGGTCTCACACATACTTTACAAGTGCTCTAACACTGAACTGCACCCCTAACCCCTTTTTTATTTTTTTATCTTGAGACAGGGTCTCGCAGTTGTGCAGGCTGCCTCTGACCTGGTATGAGCTGGACACCCGCTTGACAGCACCTAACAATAACAAAATTCATATGTTGAAGTCCTTACTCCCAGTTCCTCAGAATGTAGCTCTATTTGGAGATGTTGTTGTTAGGTGCCATCAAGTCACGCCTGACTCATAGCAACCCTCACAGGGTTTTCAATGGCAGATTGTTTTGGGATTGCTTCAGCAGTGGGCTGCCACACCCTTCTCCCTTGTTTTGCAGTGCTTCAGATCGACCCAAGGGCCTCAGAGAGTGTAGAGCAGCCCTCTAGGAACTGAGCTAAACCCCAGCCCCCTATTTGGAAATAGGACTTTTTAAAGAGCTGATCAACTTAAAAAGTCCCCATTAGAATGGGTCCTAATCCAAGCTGATTTATGTCCTTGTAAGAAGAGGAGATTAGGACACAAACTCACACAAAGGAAGGACCCTGAAGCCAAGGTGAAAAGCCCCAGAAGAAACCAAACCAGTCTACACCTTGGTCTTGGATTCCAGTCTCCAGAACCATGAGAAAACTGATTGTTGTTTTGTTTTATTTCTGTGCTGGGGATTAAATCCAGGGCCTCTGGTATGCTAGGAAAGTGCTCTACCATTGAACTACATCCCCAGCCCAAAAGAAAATAAAATTCTCTTGTCTAAACCACCCCATCTATATTACTTTGTTAAGGCAGACCTAACAAACTTATACAACAAGTGATTCATAAATATTAGAGCAGTACTAGGATCCCAGTGCATGACACATTTTATATGCCACTTTGAATAACAATGTTTGATGCAGCATTTTGGTACAAATATTATAATTAAAATAGTACCAATATTTATTAATGTTGTAAAGAAATAATTTTTGTTGCAAATGTCATTGAGTCAATTTAATTTCATAGCTCATTTTGTATGAAGAACAGCTAAAGCATTTCCAGTTTTTTCCATTTTAAATTTTGTCCAGCTGAAGTCTGATAAATTCATTCAATTGACTTTCATTGAATCTACTTTAAAAACAATTTTTTTTTTTTTTTGAGAGATCTCATTGTGTATCCCAGGCTGAACTCAAACTCACAATCCTCCTGCCTCATCCTCCCTGAATCAACTTTTATCAAAGAACATTTCAAAAAAGACTATAGTTATCAATCAATGTTTTATCCAAATAAAATTGTATCTGTTATAGGATTTTACAAAATCTATGCTGTGGTTATTCCTTTTACTAAGGCCAAAATTTCCAGGTCAAATTTCATAGGTCAAATGATGTTGACAAAATTTATTTTTTGTTTTTGTTTTTTGTTTTTTGAGACAGGATCTCTCTATGTAGCCTGGGCTTCCCTCAAATTCTCAATCTTCCTGCCTTAACCTCCTTTAATTAAGTTTTGTTGAGATATAATTCATATACCATATAAGGTCATCTATTTTTGTTTTACCTGCAGCGGTAGCCCTGTGGCATCCAATCCTGTCAGATCTCAGAAGCTAAGCAGGGTCGGGCCTGGTTAGTACCTGGATGGGAGACTGCCTGGGAACACCAGAAGCTGTAGGCTTGGGAGAAGGACCTGGCAACCCCCTCCCAAAAGTCAATCTGCCATTGAAAACCCTATGAACAGCAGAGAAGCACTGACAATAGTGTTTCCCCTGTTGTACAGAGGGTCGCT
>VMDO01013673.1:0-57351 GCA_007922755.1 Pedetes capensis | reverse complement strand
ACATCTACTTAAGGGAACGCATTTAGACATAATGAATTTCATATTCACAGAGGCACAATATTCTTATTTTAGCACTTAAAGTCATGAGGTTGAAGTGATTTAAAATTGATTTTTGTTTAGAAAGCTGTCCCTATCTTCACATCCTTATAATTAGCCAAGTGAAATAAAGAAACATATTTGCTCAAGAGTTTTTAAATTGAATCACTTTCATTTGCCTACAAAACATCTCATTTAAGCTTAATGAGGCATTGTATCTGCCAGAAATGTCTGAAATTGCAGATGCCTTCAAAAATTGCTAAAAGATCATTGGAATGTTGCTATTGTCATTTTTTAACAGTTGTAAAATACAAAGGTGATGTTCTTCCTAATTACCATGATTAGTTACAGGACATCTTACATTTCAATAGGATTACCCTATTTTAGGAAAGGATGAAAAAGATTTATCTGCAGAGATGGGCAGCACTAGAAAATAAGTGAAATAGCTCTGGGTATTTCTTAATCATTTGAATTTTTAGTACAATAAATATTACTAACAGACTACAATGTAAATTTTATAAAACCATAACTTCAATGAATGAACTATAAAATTGTTTTTGAAAGTAAAAACTCCCCAAAAATCCTTAAAGTAAGTTTTGTATAGATATGAAACACATTACAGAGAAGTGAAATTTTTACTTTTGTTTTGACCTACCAAAGACAATCTAAATGTTCCCTCAATTTACTAAATTTTACGTAGATTCTTTCCTCACCATTACCTTCTTACCTATGACCTCAGCTTTGTTACAGCATTTACTTTAGAAAATTTTCAACTGTAAATACTTCTTTTGCCATTTTGAAATGCACACCTTTTCCAATTCTTTTGCCAGGAAATTCTCTCTGGAGAATCTTGGAGCCACCTATTTGAAATATACTTTTTGTATTTTTTCTTTTTACAAGTAATGGAAACCAAGGCCTCTTGCATGCTAAACACATACTCTGCCACTTACCAAGAGGGAGAGAAAAAGTGCAAAATATAGGACATAACTTCATGAAAATAAAAAAAATCATTCTATACTTATAGAACAAAATAAAATATAAAAAAAGAGAGAAAGAAATATAAATATCAAGAAAGATATACTCCCGATAGAGAAATCCAGTGATGGGGCCATACACATAAAAACAATCTGAATGGCCAAGAGCAAGTTTATTTGAGAACAAACAAGGGGGGAGGGGACCATTTGGAGAGCATCTCATATAAGAGGAACACCTGTGTCGAGATGAGTGAAGATAGGGGTTTTTATAGGACTTGTGGTACCCTTATAGGAAACATAAGCAGGGGGAGTTTTTCTTTTGAAAAAGGTTTGGGGTATGTTTTCAGACATCACCAGCCATGATACCCTTCCATCTGATCCCACCTGATCTCAGAAGATAAGCAGGGTTGACTTGGTTGGTCCTTGGATTAGAGACCACTTCAGAATACCAGGAGCTGCAGGATAGGGAGAAGGACCTGGCAATCCACTCCAGAAACAATCCACTACTGAAAACCCTATGAATATAGCAGAGAAGCACTGACACGGTGCCAGGCATGGCACAGTGTTGGGGAGTGTTTAGTTCTGTTATATATAGGGTCACTATGAGTTGGACCCTACTCAAAGGCACCTAACAATAACAACATGATTTCAGACAGTTGGCATCTGGCTCTTGCTATTAAAGACATATTTCTTTGGGGGCCAGATTATTTCAAACATCTGGCCACTTGATCTTTGGTATGATTCTGACCTTGGAGCCTTTTTGGAGGGCGCTGTGTTCTAAGTTATTCTTTGTTTTGGTTAGCAGAGGAGTTTCTTTCTCCTAGCTACTTCCTGTTAATGGCAGGGAGTAAGTGTCTTCAGGAGATAATATGTGTTGACAAGAAACTCATTGGTATGTCCTTGAGGTCAGCGTAAGAAACTGAGTTGCTAACATAGTGGAAATTTTCTCTGCTTCTGACTGAATGAAAAAGTTCAAAAATTAAATTAGAAATAGAGCAAACAATAGACTAAGATAATGATAAGAGGGTCCAATAGGGTATAAAACCATCCTTTCCAGGGGGAACTTAGCTAGGGAACATTTATGGGTCTGATTAAGTCCCTGTAGATGGGTAACTTGTTCTCTGAAATGAGCTGCATCATTTCTCATGAGAACTGATTTATTAGTCAAAAATAAATAAATAAATAAATAAATAAATAAATACCCCTGTAGGAGGGCACAGATTTCCCATTAGGCTGCCATGAGGAGCTATAACTGCCTTTTGTTTTGGAGAAACACAGAAGCTAGGGGATGGATCTGGTCTTGCATATAGTCATTTATTTGAAGTAATTTCCTTTAGAGCTCTGGTAAGTGCTTATGAAAGTTGGGTTGCTTCTTAAAGAGAGATTCCCAGTCTTGTTGTTCCAATGCTAACTCCAGCAGTAATGCTAAGACTTACTAGTAGAGGTATGAGTTGAATAGTTCTTTGAGTTGGAAGGGAGTTGTCAACAATATGGGGAATGTGGTATGGGGGGCAACATTGATGCCATCCTCAATTTTAATGCCATATCCTCTTTGGAGATGCTTCTCTTCACCACAATTTGATCCTTCTCAAATCTTCTACTACTTTAATCTTGGATTTTGTGCTATCTTTCTATTCATCCATCCAGTCTTATGGAGAGAGCTTTTATTATCAAATTTCTTTCTTTCTATGAACAACTTTCAATGTCGTTGTCCTTCCAAAATCTCTACTTCTACAACTTTCCTGCATCTTTCTTTTACAACCTGTTATAACTTGCTCAGGGCTGGGATTTGGCTCTGTGGGTAGAGCGCTGCGCTGCAGTCTCTGAGGTCCCAAGTTCAATTCCCAACACCACAAAAATGGGAGAAGGCCTGGCAATCCACTCCCAAGGCAATCCCGAAGCACTCAGCCATTGAAAACCCTATGAGGGTCGCTATGAGTCGGATACTGACTCGACGGCACCTAACAACAACAACAACATAACTTGCTCAACCAATCTAAAACATGCTTTGACCTTCTGTTTTGTCCTCTTTTACTAGTTCATATGGAACAACATTCCCTCCATGGTTCTTTAGTCCTTTGTTTTTAAACAGTTCCATGTGTATACCTCTTCATCTTAGCCCTCCATTGTATATACAAATTCCTTCTTGTCTGTCTCTTTTTGTAAGATCTGTATCTTAAGACAGAAATACTTTGCAGAGTTTGATATTGAGTTGCATTAAGTCCTGCACATGGAGAAGAATTATTTCCTCACAGTTGTGAAAAGATTCTGGGTTAGGGGAAGCAGGAATGGTAGTAGGGATTAGGCTGGCTGGGGGCCCCAGGTGAACTTCAAGTTTTGTTATGGATAAGATACAGCATTCCTGAAGGTGTGAGGGAAGGAGAAAAGGCTATATTTTATTGGAAACAAGTTCTGGGAGGTTGTAGAAGGAATGTACTATAATTTTACCACCTAGAATTAATTTTAATGCTTCTTTTGTTAGGAAGGCAGAGGCCATGAGTGCCTTTAAGCAGGGGGCCAGTCGAGTGGTGGTGGGGTCCAATTGTTTAGAAAGATAGACCACAGGTTGAAGTGCAGATGGTCTTCATTGTTGTCCCAGGAATCCCAGAGCCAAACTGATTTCCTTGGTGGTATATATGATGAAGGGTTTGTTTAGTTCTCGGAGTCCCAGATCAGGAACATCTCTAAGGGCCTACAATGGGGCTTTGAAGGAAGTGTTTATGGGTCTGCTGGGTCTATGGGTTCACTAAGGTCACATCATGTGACCTGATATAGCTGTTGGGCTAGAAGTTAAAAATTTGGAATCCAAATTCTAAGGAAACTTTCTAGTCCTAGACATGAGAGGATTTTGTCTTTTGTAGAGGGCAGGGTCAAATGTTTGATTAATAATTTTTGGTCTGGTGTGTAATGTCTCAGGAATCAGGGCTAAGAAATGATCCCTAAGAAGGTGATCTGAGGTTGTACCAATTGTGCCTTGGATTTAGAGATCCAGTAGTCTTTGTCTACCAGGAAATTGAGTAGAAGTACTGTGTCTGCCCAGCAAGTTTGGGCCATTGCACAGCATAGGAGGAGGTCATCTATGTTTTGCATGATTTGAAATTGAGAGGGAAGAGAGGGAGAGATTAAGTTTGAAGCCTGAACCTGGCCACAACGATGTAAGGTATCACAAAAACCTTGGAATAGGGCATTCCAGGTCAGTTTGATTGGTCAATGGGTGTCTAGGTCTGTCCATGTACAGGTAAAGAAGTTTTAAGAGTCTAAGTGAATGGAAATAATAAAGAAATCATCTTTCAGATCCAAGACCAAGAAATGTGAGATATTGGGAAGTATTTGTGACAGTAGGGCACTTGAGTTTGGGACTACTGGGTGTAGTGGGTAGACTGCCATGTTAATTGCTACATTTCCTGAAAGGATGGGATGTTGTATGAAGCAAGCAGGACAGAAGAGTCTATTTTGGGGGAGATTAGTGATGATGAGTTTTAGTCATTTTAGATGGATAGGTTTTAGTGGCTGTTGGGCCACAGCAAGGAATTGGGTAGAACCTTTTAGTTGTATTCATATGGGTGTGAGGTGGGAGGCAACGAGGGAGTTTCATTTTGCCAGTCTATGAAGTTTATTTGTACATGTTAGGTGACAATCTATGAGTGATATAGAGGGGTTGGGTGTGGCTTTAGAGGCAGAGGAAAAGAACTGTGGCTGGCAATCAGATGATGTTGTCTAAGTGTATGGTTGCCTCCAAAACTTGTAAGAAATCTCTCCTAAGCAAGGAAACTGGATACTGTGGAATGATCAAGAATGAATATGTAAAAACTATGTTTTGGAAATGGCAAGTTAGTGAAGGGGTTTTTAGAGGAGAAAAAATTTTTTCAACTTTTATGACTTAAATTTGAAAACATAATTTTTTACCTGAAAAGCTAACAAGAGATGAGTAGATGACCCCTGTCAATTAAAATGAAATTGACTTACCTGTCACCATGAGATGTACCTGAGATGCTTGTGAAATGGTAGTGGGGGCCGTAAGGGGCATCTGAACATGTAAATCCTCTATGCCCAGGACCAGTATATCAAGTAGTGGGCAGTTCTGGGTGGATGCAGACATATTTTGAGAGGCCCATGCCTCTTTTGTTCACACTGGGGACATGACCAAGTTGGAAGGCTAGGATGAAGGCATTGCTTACCACAGTGGCCTATTGTTCTCCATCAGAAACATGGGTCAGGCAGAGAATGGGTATGGGTAGCCTTTCTTCCTTGTGTTTCATTAACCATTAAGGCAGAGGCCAACTGTTGATATTTAACCTTATCTCTTGACTGTTTACCCTATTTAGCTTGTTCCTTCATGTTCTCGAAAATCATAAAGGCTGCCAACATCAGAGTCCCAGTAAGAATCAGTCACTGTTGTAATGGAGGCCCTTTCTCAGCCTGCTATAATGCACGTGAACATGTGGGTCCTGTGATCCAACTCTTTGTGCTCAGTTTGATTTTTCCAGTGTGAGTCAGAGGTGGGAACAGCTCATTTCCTGGGGTCTTTAGGCATTTATAAAGTGTAGATCATCTACATCAGTGTGGGATACCTGCCACAATCTCTCTCCTTGGGTAAGAGTGTGGTGTGTAGGATGACAAAGATGTCTTGGTAAAATAGGACATAGGATTGGTTAAGTACTTTGAATTCCTTTGATATAGTTAGAGGTGAGTTGAGAAGAGTCCTAGTTTTGTAGAGATTTTTGATAGATCTGACATGGAGAAGGGGACACGCACCCTGATAAGACCCTGGACACCTGCCTCTTCATGAAGAGGTAACATAGTCCTTGGAACTTTACTGTGGGTATGGTCAGAGAGGGAGGGAGTGGAACAAGGGAAGAAGTAGCACTTGGGGTTATAGTATTTGGAGTGGGTCAGTGGGAAGGGTTTGTTTAGAAATCAGAGAGGAGGATGAAAGGGCCAATGGGCCTGTGAGCTTGAGAGGGGTAGAGGTGGAAGTGTTGTGTGGGTGGGTGGGGCATGGTGTTCAGGGAGTTTAGCAGAGGTATTATGGGTAAATATATAATGAAGGGGTGTGTGTTAGGTAGAAGGTCAGTGAGTTCAGGTGATAATAACATGGTAGGAGGAGTAGGATTTGCAGAAGGGAAAGATTTGAAGATAGGGAATCTTGGTCCATTTTCATTACAATGGAGTAAATTATCCAAATCAATTATATATTAAAGTCATAGATTCCATTTTCCCACCAGATTCAATCATTGTCCACTCTGTATTAATTCCAAATCAATTTATAAGTTTGAAAAGTTAGTTTAACTTCAGATTAGAGACTGAGAGGCTTTGCATTGATTAGTAAACAACCCAAAGGTGAGTCTTCTGAGGGTGGGGATAATGATACTGTTCCTATTTTAGGGGTAAGGGTGTTGGGTTAGGCATCCCTGGGACCCAGATGTTGCCACATGAATGGGGGGTGACCAGAGGAAGAAAGAGTTCCGATTTTCTGAGGTCCCCAATGTTCCTGGAGCCAGAAACATAATAAGTCAGGCCCAATACCAAGACTGAAGAAATGAAATGAAATGAATGGATGACCAACACATGCAGGGAATGGATGGGAATGTCAGAGAATCAGAGGCAAAACGGATTACTCACAGACTGGAAGGTGAAGAGTGTATGTTTATGTAGGTAAGAGGTCATGAGTAGGTTTGATCATGTCTGTGTGGGAGAAAGTCAGGGTTCGCACCATAAGATGAAGCCTTGCTGACCTCTTGAGTTTTGGTCACAGAATGATGGAGAAAATCCAATGGTGGGCCTGCTTGGAACAAGTTTATTTGAGAACAAGGAAGGAGGGGGAACTTGCTCAGGTACATTCACATATTTATTTATTGGAAATTTTTAATGTACACCTTAATGTGATTCATTTTGACATGATTTTCATTGTGACATTTCCATATATGCATTTTGATACACATTATTCATATAGGTTACCCCTTACCCTCCCCTATGCTTCCCCCCTCCCATACTTCCCATCTAAGTTTCCCATCTAAGTCTTCTCTATCTTTTACTTAGTAATATTTTTCTATATGTCCTTGGGTTCCAGTTCTGTTTAAGATAGAAACTTTTCCTATAGTGGTCTTTGTTTTTATCTTGTTAGAACAATTACATGCATTTTCTAGACCATTTATATTGATACCATTCTTATCTCCCCCCCCCTTTTATTATGATCCGACCTGTGAATAGGATTTTTCCTTCTTATAATTTTGAATCAGGTCCCTCATATGAGTGAGAACATGTGTTGTTTCTCTTTCTGAGCTCGTGTTCGTTCACTCAATATAATTTTCTCTAATTCCATCCATTTTCCTGTGAATGACCTTATTTCATTTTTCTTGATTGCTGAGTAGTATTCCATTGTGTGTATACACCATAGTTTTTTTATCCATTCTTCTGTTGAAGGGCACTTTGGTTGATTCCATATCCTTGCTATTGTGAAAAGTCCTGCATGGAACATGGAGATGCAGGTGTCTCTGTGGTATGATGACCCATTTCACTTTGGGTAAATTCCCAATAGTGTTATAGCTGGGTCATATGGTAAATCTATTTTTAGTTTTTTCAGGTACCTCCATATTGATTTCCACAGTGGTTGCACAAATTTACAGCTCCACCAACAATGTAAGAGTGATCCCTTTTCCCCACAACCTCGCCAGCATTTGTTGTTGTTTGTCATATTAATCTTGGCCATTCTTACTAGTGTAAGGTGAAATCTCAGAGTTGTTTTGACTTGCATTTCCCTAATGGCTAGGGATGTTGAGCATTTTTTCATGTGTATCATGGCTTTACAGACCTCTTCATTTGAGAACTATCTACTCAGTTCCTTTGCCCATTTGTGTATTGGGTTGTTTGGTTTTGGGGAGTTTTTTTCTTGAGTTCTTTATAAATTCTAGTAATTAGACCTTTGTCTGAAGTATAAAATGTGAAGATTTTTTTCCCATTCCGTGGGGGTTTCCTTGATTCTGTTGTTTCTTTTGCTGTGCAGAAGCTTTTTAATTTCATGTAATCCCATTTCTCTATTTTTTTGCAATTTCTTGAGCAATTGGAGTCCTATTAAGGAAATACTTTCCTAAGCCTATATGATGGAGTGTGTTGCCTATCATTCCTTCTATAAGTTTTAAAGTTTCTGGTTTTATGTTGAGATCTTTTATCCATCTTGAGTTAACTCTCGTGTATATTGAGAGATGCAGATCCACTTTCATTTTTCTGCATGTGGATGACCATGTTTCCCAGCACCATTTGTTGAAGAGGCTGTCCTTTTTCCAGTTTACTTGCTTTGCTCCTTCATTGAAAATCAGGTGGCTATAGGTGTGTTGAGGTATTTCTGGGTCTTCTAATTTGTTCCAGATATCTTCGGGCCTATTTTTGTGGCAATACCAAGCTGTTTTTGCAACCACTGCCCTGTAGTATAGTTTGAAGCCAGGGATTTTGATTCCACCTGCATGAGATTTGCAGCTTTAAAGTGTTTTGGCTATATGTGGTCTTTTGTGGTTCCATATGAATTTTAGGATCATTTTTTCTATTTCTGTAAAGTCAGTCAGTGGAATTTTAATGGGTATTGCATTAAATCTATAGATTGCTTTTGGTAGGATAGCCATTTGTACAATATTAATTCTCCCTATCCAGGAGCAGGGGAGGTCTTTCCATTTTTCGGTGTCCTCTGCTATTTCTTTCTTTAATGTTTTGAAATTTTGCTTGTAGAGATCTGAAGGGTCTTTGGGTAGATTGATTCCAAGGTATTTAATTTTCTGGTGGGCTATCATGAATGGTATCTTTCCTGAAATTTCCTTCTCTTCCTGTTTGGAAATGGTGTAAAGAAAAGCTATTGATTTTTGTGTGTTAATTTTGTAGCCTGCAACTTTGCTGAAGGAGTTAATTAGATCCAGAAGTTTTCTGGTTGAGGTTTTGGGGTCTTTCAGGTGTAAGATCATATCATCTGCAAATAATGATAATTTGACCTCTTCCTTGCCAATCTGTACCCTTTGATTTCTTTCTCTTGTCTGATTGCCCTGGCCAGGACTTCAATTACTATGTTGAATAGAATAGGAGAGAGAGGACATCCTTGTCTTGTTCCAGATCTAAGAGGAAATGGTTTTAGTTTTTCTCCATTTAATATAATGTTGGCTGTAGGTTTCTTATACCTATTTTCTCCAGTGTTTTTATCATGAAAACGTGTTGAACTTTATCGAAGGCCTTTTCAGCATCAATTGAGATGATCATGTGGTTTTTGTTTGTCAGTTTCTTGATATGTTGGATTATATTAATTGATTTCCGTATGTTAAACCAGCCTTGCATCTGTGGCATAAATCCCACTTGGTCATGGTGAATAATCTTTTTCATATGCTGCTGGATTCTGTTTGCCAGAATTTTATTAAATATTTTTGCACCTAGATTCATAAGGGAGATGGGTCTATAATTCTCTATCTTAGATGAATCTTTTCCTGGTTTAGGTATCAGTGTGATGGTAGCTTCATAGAATGTATCTGGGGTGTTCCCTCCTTTTCTATTCTTTGGAATAACTTGAGGAAGACAGGTATTATATCTTCTTTAAAAGTTTGGTAAAATTCTGCCATGAATCCGTCAGGACCTGGGCTCTTCTTTGTTGGGAGACTTAATTACCTGTTCTATTTCTGTATAAGTAATGGGCTTGTTTAAGTCAGTTATGTCATCTGGGGTTAGTTTTGGTAGGTCATATGTGTTAATAAATTTGTCCATTTCTTCTGCATTTTCATATTTTTGGGAATACACTCTATCATAGTAATCCCTGACAATTTTCTGTATTTTGCTGTAGTCAGTGGTTATGGATCCATTGTCTTTCATAATCTGTACTATGTTAGATTTTTCCTTTTTCTTTTTGATGAGGTTAGCCAGAGGGGTGTCTATTTTATTAAACTTTTCAAACAATCAGCTCTTAGTCTTATTAACTTTTTGAATTATCTCTTTAGATTGTAATTGAGATATTTTTCCCTTTATTTTTGTAATTTCCCTCTGTGTGTTCCATTTAGGGTTGGCTTTTTGTTGGATTTCTAGTGTCTTAAGCTATGTCATTAGGTCATTTATTTGGTTCTTCTTTATTTTATTGATGAAGGCACTTAATGCTATAAACTTCCCTCTTAAAACTGCCTTTGCTGTATCCCATATGTTTTGGTATGTTGTGTTTTCATCATCATTTGATTGTAGGAATTTTTTAATATCCAATTTGATTTCATCAACAATCCATAGGTCATTCAGTAGTGCATTATTCAGTCTCCATGAGTTTGTAAAGTTTCTGGAATTATTCATGTTCTTGAGCTCCAATTTTATCCCATTATATTCTGATAAGGTACAGGGGTAATTTCTAATTTCTTGTATTTGTTGAGGGAGTTCTTATGGACTAGCATATGGTCTATTTTAGAAAACGTACCATGTCAAGCTGAGAAGAATGTGTATTCCTCATCGTGTGGATGAAATATTCTGTATATATCTGTGAGATCCAGCTGGTTTAGGGTGGAGTTTAGATTAGACGTTTCTCTGTTGATTTTTTGTTTTGATGACCTGTCTCTTGGCAAGAGTGGGGTATTAAAGTCCCCCATTATTATTGATTCTGGTCCAATAAAGTTCTTTATATTCCATAAGGTTTGTCTTATAAAGCTAGGAGCCCCTATGTTTGGGGTATAAATATTAAGGAGCATTATTGATTCTTGATCAGTTGTTCCTTGTATTAAAATGTAATGACCTCCTTTGTCTCTTCTAATTAGTTTTGGAATGAAATTTAATCTATCTGAAATTAAAATTGCAACATCTGCTTTCATTTGTTCCCCCCCCCGCTAGTTATACATTTTTCCAGCCTTTAACTCTCAATTTACTCCAGTCTTTGTGAGTTAGATGAGTTTCTTGAATACCACATATTGATGGTTTGTGTTTTTTCATCCAATTAGCCAGACTCTGTCTCTTAATTGGTGAGTTAAGACCATTTACATTAATAGAGATTATTGAGGAGCATTTATTGTTATATATCCAATCATTACCTGTTACTGATTTATGATTCATGTTTGCTTTGGTCCTTTCTTGGGTTGCACTCATCTCAGCTAATCAGTTCTTTGCTTTCATTTGTAGGGTTGTCTTAACTCTCCTGGATGTGGTAATTGATTTACAATCATCTCCAGTGCTGGTTTAGTGGTTGCATATCATTTAAAAGCTTCAATGTCATTATATGTCTTATATTCCTCATCTATTATCAAAGATAATTTTGCTGGATATATTAATCTAGGCTGGAGATTGTTTTTTCTTAATATTTGAATCACCTATACCCATTCCTTTCTAGCTTTCAATGTTGATATGGAAAAGTCTTCAGTAATTTTAATTGTCTGTTTTTTATAAGTAATAAAGGGCTTCTGTCTTGCTGCTAGCAGAATGGCATCTCTGGTCCCTAATGACAGCATGTGAGTGATGACGTGTCTCGAGGATTTAAGTCAGCATTCAAAGGAGTCCTGAAAGTCTCAGTGGTGTATATATCCATTTCCTGTGCTATCTTTGGGAAGTTTTCCTTTAGGATATCATTTACTAGCTTGTGAAGGCCTCCAGTGGATCTTTCTTCTCATTCAGGAATGCCCAGAATTCTTATATTTCTTTTTTTCATTCTATCTGAGTTCTCTTGGAAATCTTTCTTTAAAACCTTTGTCATTGACTTCATTTCTATTTGCTTGTGTTTCAGCTCATTTATGCCATCTTCTGCCTCAGAGATCCTCAGCTCAGATTCATCCAGTCTTGAAGAGAAGGATTCTTTAGCCATGTTCAATTCTGATAATTTGGATTGAGTATCGAGCAAAGTGGCTTGATTTTTCCTTATCATTTCTAACTGGGTGACAGAATGGCTTCCAAGTTAGAAAAATTCCTTTCAAATATCTCCAATGTGCTTGTGGTGTTTGTCTTTATTTCTCTTAGCATATTTATAACCATGACTCTGAATTCCAGATCAGAGATCTCTAAGAATTGCGAGTCCTTGGAGTTGTTGGGGGGGCTATGATCTGTGGAGTCTTCAGATCCATCCTGCCCCTTTGTGTTTTTTGTAGGTTTACTTTGTTTGCCCATAATATGGTCTGGGCAATAGAATTTGTCTCTCCTGATTATGCAGAACTTCTTCCTCTGTTATTCCTTTGAGATTGTGTGGTGCTGAATCCCTGGTGCTTATTAGAGCTTATGAGCTGGGTATATTCTCGGCTATTTGGTCTGTGTGGTTGACATTTTAGTCCACCAGTCCAACTCCAAGGGTGGTAGGGGTCAGGGAGGTGATAGATTTTGTTTCTCTTCTGTGGGGTGAGAAAGGGGGGGGATCTGGTGATAGAAGAGGGGGAAAGAGGAGGTAGAGGACAGAGGCTAATAGAAATTACTGTCAAAATTAAGATTAAGGTTAAGATTTAAGGGATAAATGATTAAAATAAAGACACATATATAGCTTAAGAAATAGAGGAGAATAGAAAAAGGGAAAGGAGTAAAAGAAGAAAGGAAGAAAAATAGGAAAGAAAAAGTGAAAAAAGAAAAAAGGAAACAAATCTCACACATACATGCTCCCACACACATATAAAAACACTTGTAATCGGGTGTGGTGGTGCATGCCTGCAATCCCAGCAGCTTGTGGGTCAGAGGCAGGAGGAATGCAGGCCCGAGTTCTGTGCAACCGAATGAGACTTTGTCTCAGAAAGCAAAAAATATGGTCCTGGGGTGCAGCGCGGTGGTCCAGCATCTACCACACAAGCAGGCACAGGACCCTTGGTTCAAACCCCCGTACAAAAAAATAAATAAAATAAATAAAATAAATAAAATAAAATAAAATATAAAATAAAATAAAATTCCAGACCTCACGCATACACCCTCCCACATACATATAAAAACACTTGTAGTCAGGTGCAGTGATGCATGCCTGGAATCTCAGTGGCTTGGGGGGGTGGAGGCAGGAGGATTGTAAGCCCGAGATCTGCGCAATCTAGCAAGACCCTGTTTCAAAAAGCAAAAAATATGGGCTGGGGGCATAGCGTGTTGGTCTAGCACCTACAAAGCAAGCAGGTGCAAGACCCTGGATTTGAACTCCTGTAAAAAAAAAAAAAAGAAAGAAAGAAAAGAAAAGCAATTGTACGTTCTTGCAGGTGGAATCTGAACTGTGGACACCCAGTTCCACCAGGTGAAATCGATACTGCAGGATGCAGTGCACCCTACAGAACTCAGGGTGGCAGTGTTTCCACACAATCCGCAGTAACAATCTGTCTTATTGGGTTGATATGGCAGGATGCCCCACAATGTCCTGTGTTTAAGAGGGATACCGAGTGCCCAAAGAGACTGTTCCATGAAATATTCTGTGTCTATTGTATTGTTCGAGAGGCAGTGGAACCTGTGGGGTCCTCCCTGGAGTTCTTCCTGTCTCACGTAGTTCGGGCACCAATTCCCCAAATCAGAGATTTCCTCCCCAAAACCTACAGCATGGGGGGAATATGGCTGCTATCGTGGAATTTTTTATTGCAGGGCTTTCTGACCACTTGGGAGGACCATATCCTCTTGTGGGTGGGATGCTCTCCAACCGACCCAGAGGGAATCTGTAGCAGGTCTGACCGTGTGCTGTGATTGCACTTGGAACTGCTCTGCTTGTGGCTAATTGTGCCACTAGGCTCTGCAGAAAAGGAGCACTCTGTCCGCATGGGGCTCAGTCGCCTCCACAAACCCCAGATTTCTCCACAGTGTAGTGGGTTGACTTGGGCTCACCTCTGGTGTGTTTGGGATCCGGGTATATGTGTGCCCATATAGCTGTGGAGATCACGTCTGTACACCTGATCCTGCAACAACAGGAGGGAGGGAGCGGCATCTCAGCTCTAGACGCGTATTGCTGGCACCGGTTTCCCCGTTCCCTCTGTGGCTGCTACAGATGGTGATTCCATGTGCCACCTCAAACTGACTCACCTGGAATTTGTAGTTTGTGTCCCGCAGGCAGGGTGAGTATGCTGCCAAGGTTGCACTCCATGTTGGGTCCGGCCCCCATCGGTGCGTGTGCATGAAGTTCCCTCTGAGTCTCTGGGATTCTATCCGCCGTCTGTGTGATGGTGAAATGGGGGCAGTCCTGCTACTGTCCACTGTGTAGCCCCTCCGAAGCCAAATCCTTTATTTCAGTGTATGCCTAGTTTCATTCTCTGTCTCCCAAACTAAATTATCACTGTTTCTATCTATTCAATGTGAGTTTCAAACCCCTAATCGAGGCTTCCCATTACTCTGGGACAGAAGGTATGTGTTATCTGTCCACCATCTTGACTCCACCCCTGGATTCACATTTGAAGCAGGCAGCTGCACTGAGTTGAGCTAGGCTAGTGTTTTTATAGGGCTTGTAGGGCCTTGAAGGGAAACATAGACAAGGGGAGTTTCTCTTTTCAAAAAGGGTGTTGTATGTTTTCAGAAAGTTGGCATTTGGCTTTTGGTATCAAAGACATTCTGACCTTCAGGACCAGTATGTTTTGAATGATCAACCATTTGGTCTTTAGTATCATTCTGAACTTGGGTCCTTGTCTAAGAGCCCTTAATTCTCAAACATTCCCTATCTCTGAATCCTTATAGTAAAGTAGGTACCTAATTTTAATAAGGAAGAATTAGGATGGCCTAGTCACCTAGAAATTCCTTACTACTTAAGAGCCTCCAATAATTTTATACTAGCTCATTCCAGCACATAAAATTTCTCCTACTTTTTGTTTTAATAAAGTTCAATTTCTTTTCCCTATTATAATATTTTTAATCAACCTGAATTAATTTTTCATTGCCTATATAATTGGACCAGTAAAATATGTCTTTGACAATATTTTTGGTTTTTATATGGCTTTTTACTTACTTATATAACATTTGGTTGATATTAGTAGTGATCAAATCCCAATACAATAAATTGAAATGATGTCTCTTCATTATGTTTCACTGATTTTTTAAAAATAATAATTATAGGTGTTGTTAACCAAGTCTGTTTTTTTAAAGAATCCTGTTTATGATATTCTCTTTGTACAAACATTCTTCCATGAACTCAAATGAAAAATTTTGTATTTTGTCATACATTTTCAATTAATCCAATATACAATATTTTAAAGCTTAATTGGAATTATAGAGGTAATTGATAAAGCTAAAACATTTGATGATTATGTGTCTCATACTAGATAAATTTATGATGACATTTTACTATTTTCAAGGAAGAATATTTGGTGTAGATAACAAAAATAATTCCTTAGAGCTAAATAACCACAGGTACACCCCCAAAAGACTAATGCTACATCTATTCCATTGTTGTAAATTAATTTCATTTGTATTATCTATCATTATATGGGGAGAAAAGTACATACACAATTTTATCTTAAAGTCCATTCAGAAACTAGTCTGTCAAAAATGATAAATGCTTAAGAGAGATGGGAAACTAAAGAGCAATTAAGGATAATTGACACCTCATTGTATTTGAAAGGCATCTTTCCTGAAGAGTTAAGGAGCACAACATCTTGCAATTTTTACTTGGCAAAAATCCAAGACCTACATAAGAAATGTGAAATACATGGCTAAATTTCTAAATATTTCTAATTATGTCAAATAATCATAACAAGGAAAGAACATTGAACTTTTGTGAATAGAGCATGTCTTTGAGATTGGCCAATTTAAAAATTAGCTGGACAAGGATCTCCACAGCAATTTAGAACAATCAGTATATTTATCCTAGTTTTCTTATACTGACTTTGTGCATGTTACATTTATGTCATAGTTAACATAATTCCTTATACACATTAGATGAATATAATGCTCAAATATGGACAAGAACATGAAGATGTTAAACAAATGGGGGAAGCTATGTTTGTTTATGCAGAGTTGGTGAAATATATATATCAAGACACCAAATGCCTGCTTTATATATATTAAAAGTAATTGATAATACTATTCCTTCTTTCCAGTGCTTATTGAAGTTTAATTACCCATTCATTTCTTTTCTTTTCTTTTTTCTTTCTATGTAGCTAGTGAGAACAGAACTCTTTTCTTATAGGTAGGCAACAGCATCTATAAAATACTTATAAGAAACTATGCTAAATATGACATAAATGAGGATCTGGATGGAATAAAAAGGGATAAATGACCCAGCTTCTGAGTACAAACATTCTCTCTTTCTGCTTCCTGGCCACCATGATGGGAGCTGCTCTCCTCTGTCATGTCCTCTCTGTCATAATGGACTGAAACTGACCAAAATAAATTCTTCCTTTTTAAGTTTTTTTTCCCCTCAGGTGTCAGTCAGAAATACAGACAGGTTGAATAACAAAGAAAATAGGTATCAGAGAAATAAGATTGTTCCTATGACTAACTGACAATATGATTGAGAAGCCTTGTAATGGTTTGTGGGAAGGATATCAAAAAGTCTGGAATGTAGGCTAATCCCTAGAATAGTACAAGAACAGTTTAGTGAATGATTCTGGTGGCAGCTCAGAAACCAGAAGGCTGATTAGAATGCAGAGAGAAAATATTGTGCTTGTAAGTCTTCAGAAAGAAATGAAGTCTCTTGAGAATTAGACCAGAGGACATCTGTGGAATATTCTGGCAATGAACTTGTCTACATTCTGTCCATGCCCTAAGACTTTGTGGAAAGCTCAGTTTAAAAGATGATGGATTAATTAATATAGTAGAGGAAATGTCAAAGCACTCCAGTATTCAGGCTGGGTAGCATGGATATTCCTAGTTGTTTTTACGCACATTTATAGTGTGAATTGTATGCAAAAATCCGGCAGAAAAAGTTGAAAAACTTGCAGTTTGCCCAGAAAAGAAGTGTTTGTAAAGTTGGAGCCAAGAGAAATGCAGCTGCTGAAGAGACTAGGGCCTTTAGAAAGAAGCAAAGTACTTTGCATAGAAATAAGAGGAAAGGCACCTTAAGTGTATTTTAGTAATTAGCTGGACTCTACATATGGCAGGCTCAAGGGCATAAAGGTTTTAAGACTTCACTTTGAAAATAGATCTCTGGGGCTCCCTACTCCTACAGAGCCACCCAGGAAAGTGTTTCCCCATATTTAGCCATCTAAGTACTCAGAGGCCATTGTATCCATTTCCCAAAGGGACAAAAATACTGCTTCAGCTGGTGGAAGACATTGGCATTGAACACAGGGTGGTGCTGGCTTTGTAGGCATGCAGAATTCAAGAGTTATGGGTCATGGAAACACCCACTCAGATTCCAGAGGGAAGGCCTGAGAGGCCAGGGCATGTGTGGCAGGGTCAGGTTTCGTACAGGTATCCGCAGATAGGATGATCCATGAAGTTGAGAAGCCAAACATGCAGTGGAGATTCCAGGAAGTCATGGAAGCCAGAAATGTAGAGGATCTGCCAAGGAAAGCTTTAGGCGATGAGGGGTGCTCGCCCATGAGAGGAGTCATCTATGCTACAAACAGAAAGGCCAGAGGGATGGGGTTGCCCAATCCCTTGGAAGCCTCTATCATACCACCATATGCCCAGATGCTAGTCACAATTTTCCAGATTTCATTTTTGCCCTGCTTAGTTTTGGTCTTCCTTTAATCCAATCCTTTGCTGTTCCCCTATTCCTTCCTTTTGGAATGGGAATGTGATGTGTCATTGAATCTGGGAAGTATGTAACTTGTTTTTAATTCTCACTGAGGCTCACAGGTGAGTTCACCTTCAATTTCAGAAGAGACATTGAGCTTGTATTTTTGAACAATACTGGAACTGTTAAGACTATTGGGATTCTTGGAGAATGACTTATGCATTTTGCATATTGAGATGGGCATGAGTCTTTTGGTGGGAGACAAGAATGGTCTGCGATGGTTAGTGAGATGTGTTTGCATGTCAAGCTGACATGGGTAGACTTGTGATAGTTAATCTTTATTTTCAACATGATTGGACTAAGTACCTAGTACATTAGTGAAATACATATCTGGGTGTGTCTGTGAGAGCATTTCCAGAGAGGATTACAGAGTGTGATAAAAAAAATAAGGTAAATGTTTAAATTAAACACACACACACATATGTATGTGTATATACACATACACATATATGTTATATATATATATGTTTATATATATATATAAACAATAAAAGACACATTGGCATTAATTTTGATCGGAATACCCCCCCAGCTTCAAGCAAACTTATCTTACCATTCCTATCATTTTCTATGTAGTTCTGTAAGTCCTGCTTCATGAGTATCTTTAGTTTTATCCTCCAAGATGACAATGCTCCTTGTTATACATTGCTTCTGGTATGGCATTTTCTCTCCAATAAAAGCATTACACTATGTCTTCACCTAACTTATTCACCTGACCTTGAACCATGTGACTTCTGGGCTCTTCTAAGTAAAAGTTACCATGAACTGTAACTATTGTGAACCAATTCAGGACATAAAGGAGGCCATGATAGTGCAATTAAAGACACTCACAAAAGACAAATTTTAGAATAGCTTCAGAAAGTGGCAAGAATCATGGGACAAATGTATTCAATGACAAGGGGAGTATTTTCAAGGGGATTAATGGCAATGTCTTTTACTGTAATTTTAAAAATGTAAACATTCACCATATCTTTTGACCAAACCTTGTAACTAATATGGGAAGATTCCAGTTGAATATCAGTGGGACTATCCCATAGTTTAGAGGTTCAGATGGAGTAAGAGATTAGAAAAGAGAAAGGCCTTATATTATTTACTTTTATGTCATTGTAATAAAATGCCTGAGAAAAACAAGAGTGGAAGGATTTGCTTTGTTCAAGGTTTCTGAGATTTCAATCCATCCCAGGAGATAGAGCATAGCAGATAAGAGTAGCACACATCGTGGCATCTCAGAAGCAGAGAAAGAGAGAATATCTCTCTGCTGGCTGGCTTTCTCCCTTTCCCCTTTTTATTCCAACTAGGTCTATACCCTAGGAGATGGTGCCACCCAAATTCAGGGTGAATCTTTTCCTCTTAGTTAATTCTTCTGGAAATATCCCTCCAGATATGCCCAGAGGTATGCTTTACTAATCTCCTAAGCTTCTTGATCCAATCAAGTTGACAGTCAAGATTAACCACTATAAATTTGTCCTTTGTCAACTTGGCCCACAAACACAACTTCTTAAATCATAACATTCCAACCCAGCTCTCACATGGCTCATGTTCATCTCATTATGCAATAGGACTAAGTGGATCTCCAAGAATCCCTACAGTCTTAGCAGTTCCAGAGTTGTTAAAAAGTTTAAGCTCAAATTCTCCTCTGAGGCTGAAGGCAAACTCTTTATTGTGAGCTTCTGTACATTCAAAAACAAATTTCAAACTTCCAAGATACAATGATACACACACACACACACACACACACACACACACACACACACACACACACATATACTCCCCTTCAAAGGAAGGAATAGGAGACTAGCAAGGGATTGGACCAAAGAAAGACCAAAACCAACAGGGCAAACATTAAATCTTGCAGGTTCATAACCAGCATCCTGGACATATGGTGGTATAATATGAACTCCCAAGAGCTTGGGCAACACAGCTTCTATGGCCTTTCTCTTTGCAGCCCACATGGTCTCTCTTGGGCTGTGTCTATTCATTTCCTTGGCAGATGTCCCACATTTCTGGATTCTACAACTTATTGGGATCTCCACTACAGCTTAAGTTTCACCCTCATAGCTTTACACTATAACACTATCACATATTGCCTGCCTTTCTAACCTTTCCTTTGAAATATGGATAGAAGACTTCAAGACCCTGTCACTCTTGCATTTAATATGCATACAAAACCAGAACCACATGCACCATGCCAAGCCCTGCCACCAGCTTATTTGGTAGTTGGAGCCCCTTGGACCTTGGCTGCATTTGTCTCTGAGTCTCTGGGTGTCTAACTATATTGCAATGAATCCTGAGGAAACAATTTTGTATGTAGCCCTGGAGAAACAACTTAGTAGGAAGTCCTGTGAAAGCTGGATACCCTGGAAGCACTTTCTTCTCAAGAGAATGTCTTTTGAATATGTTTACTCTTTCCTACCCTTGAGCCTTTGATGGGTGAGGTTTGGCCAGTTCCCAAGATATTCTCAAGGTCTATTTACTATTGTCCCTATGCAAAGTACTTTGCTTTATTTTAAGCACCAATCTCTTCAGATACCATTCCTTTGTTAGTCCCAACTTTGTATGGCTTTTCTGACCAAACTTCAAGATTTTCAAGTCTTCTCTGTTTTTGCTTCTGATTCTCATTGCAAACTTTGGTAAAAGCAACCAGCAATAATCACATCATATTCTGAATCCTAAATTGCCTTGAAATTTCTTTCACCAGATTAATTAGTCTATCACTCCAAACTCAGCTTCCCATAACATCTCAGGATATGGACAAAATGTAGACAAGTTATGTGCCAGAATGTAACAGAAATGACCTCTAATATAATTCCCAATAGTGTTCTTGTTCCCATCTGAAGCTTCATAAGCATAGTCTTTGCTGTCCACATTTGTATAGGCCTTCTGGTCCTCTGAGTTCCCACCACAATCATGTATAAACTGAGCTTATAAAATTCTAGGACTTCTCTACCTCACATCAAAACTTCCAAATTTCTCCTGCAAACCAATTCCAAAGATTTCTGGACCATATGATCAGGATTCACAGCAACAAGTCTACTTCTCTGGTATCAATTTTCTGTATTATGTCACTTTTTGTCACTGTTACAAAATACCTGAATAAATAACTTAAAAGAGGAAGGATTTATTTTACTCACAGTTTCAGAAATTTCTGTCCATCATGGTAAGGAGAGTTTGTCAGAACAGAGTAGCTCACATATGGCATCCATGAAGCAGAGAAAGAATATCTGTACTCACTCTCACTGGCTGCATCCTTTTTTACCCTTGTATTCCATTCTAGCCTTCAACCCATGAGATAATGTAGTCCATAATTAGGGCAGGTCTTTCCCTCTCAATCCTCCTAGGAAAAGTCCTTCGAGGCACAGCTAGAGGCATGTTTCAATAATCTCCTAGATGCTTTTCAATTCAGTCAAAATGGCAATATGGATTAGCCATCATAGGCCAGTAGCACAGGCATTTTCTCCCTGCTTCCTTGCTATCAGCTTATACACTGCTCTGCTTTACCATACCCTCTCTCACAATAGACTGAAGCCAGAATAAGTCTTTCCTTAGGTATTTTGTCACAGCAATGAAAAACTAACACAATGCTCCTCATAATTAAGTCTCCTTTCATCTTTCATTTTGGTTGCACCTCTCTTGCTGATTTGCAAAATTGGTAGAGGCAAATAGGATTTATGTAGGAAAATTGCTTAGTTTCCAGAATTAAAAGTATTTAATGAGAAAATATTTGTAAGTCTACATTACTTAGATACTGAATCACTGACATTAGCTTCTATAACTTTCTACAAAATTCAATTTTAAAATTCATATTGACCCATAACTATAAAAATTAACAATGTCATATTTATAGGACAAAAGAATTATCCTAATTCTTCAAAAATTCTTATAATTTTTCACATATATATATTATTCCATGTCCCCTTTTACTCAACTTAAAATGTGTTATTTGTTGTTAGGTGCCTTCCAGTCAAGCCCAACTCATAGTGACCCTCATAGGGTTTTCAATGACTGATTGTTTGGGATTGCTTCAGGAATGGCTGATACATCCTCCTTGCACTTTTGCAGTGCTGGGGATAAAACTGAGATCCTCTGAGAGTACAGAGCAGCACTCTACCAACTGAGAAAAATCCTAGCCCGCAACTTAAAATCTAGAGTGATTAAAATGTAAAGATGGGGACTATGCTATCTAACATGGCAAATGTTTGAAACCAGTTCTATGGATTAATGGATAAAATGCAACCAGGAAGTCAGTGAAGTATCAGATGACACAATTCTAACTTAGTAATTGTTCTACAGGATCCTTCATGATCTGGGCCCATATGCCTAAGTAGCCTCATCTGCTATCCAGTCTCATCTATCTTCATTCTTGCAGCTCTCACCTTGTGCTTTACACTGCAGCGACATAACTACCTGTTGGCTTCTACCTGACTCGGCTCTTACAGTCCTCATTTACTTGGCACATATTACTTTCTCTATCTTGGATATCACCTAGAAACCTCCAAAGAATCCTGGACTGCCTTAGAAACAAGGTTTCTCTGGTTTTTGTTTATTTGTCTGTTTGTTTGCATGTGTATTTCCATGGACAGTAAGCCCACTGGTAGTAACAATGTATTCCTCTACTTATATTCCTAAACTCAGCACAGTGCCTACCAAAAATGCTAATAAACATTCAATAAAACACACATAACTTCTTCAATGGAGTATATAAAAAGTACAAACACAAATAACTTTGGGATATTTGAAATAATCAGTGTAGATCATTATATTGTCTTGACAGTCTTTCTTCTAATTACTGTTACTCAGTTACATGTTACTTTCAGGATTATTTTCTTTCTTTTTTGAAATATTTATTTTTCTGTATTATTAAATATTGGTGGGGTATAGAGTAATAAGTCTTTTGCTCTATCCAGTATGCCACTGTTAAATCACTATTGCTTACATATTCATCAATTTACATATTTTACAAAATCATTTAAGTTAAAGATACAAGGAAAGAAGAAAAAAGTAGGAACTTTAACATAAAAATCAGATGAAATCATGGGTCATATTTCCATTGATTTTTTTCCTTTCCCCTTTATCCCACTACATCATTTCTCCTCCCCTTACTCTCTTCCCCAAACTCTACTCCCATTCACTGATCTCCTCCTCCTTTCTTTCCACTCTGCTTATATTTTCCCTTCTTAGATAAGTATGATTGTTCATTTACCATATGTTCTCACTCATATGTGTGAGCTGAATCTAACTTAAAGGAAGAAGAAAAGAAAAAAATTCTATACATATTTAGGTATATAAAAATGAACTTTCCTGTCTTTTCTAATCCTGCTTTTATAGAGTCTTACTAAGTTTGCTTTCTTTTTTATTTTAATTTAAATTCAATTTTACTTGATACATAAAAATAGGGTGCCATGTGATGTTTTGATGTATACATTGTGTAATATTTAAAACAAGTTAAACATATCTATCTCAGCAAACATTTATCTTTATGGTGAAAACATTCAAAATCCTTTCATCGAGTTTTTTATATATATACTATATTATTCTCAATTGTGTTAGTAAATTTTTAGGAAATCCAAATAGCAAAAACAAAAATGCATATAGATTTTCCTATGTGCAGTAACACTGACAAGATGGTGAGTTTTGAAGAGGTTGTAGAGGGAGAATTAGTACAATTTGAGCAAGCAGTCAACTAAACCAATTTGTCCCTCCTGAAAATCTTCAGCAGCTATTTCAGACAATTACTGAACTACTGACAGATAGTAATATCTTTAGTTGTTGCTACTGTCACAAAAAGTACTCCAAGGGTAGGACTGAATGACTTCAGTAGGGAATATGAGTGAATGTAAAATAAATAACTGAATTTTACCTTAAAGTTTGATACATATGTTGGGATATGAAGAAATGCCAGTGTTCATGAAATGAAAGAGCAGTTACAGAAATGATGTTTAGAGAAGAAAAAAGACAGGAGAGTGTCTTAGCCCACATGTGTCACAGGGAATGAGGAGATTATCTAATGATAGATAAATCAATCATTTGATGTGACAGTTTTTCACTAAGGCTTTTAAAAAGTGTTAATATCAAACTTTTTATTATCAAAGTATCAAAGACAAAAACAAAACAAAAGTCATAATATTCCAAAATCAATATTTTATTTTATTTCAAAAAGAAAAATGTTTTGGTGCCTTGCAAGGGGATAGAGACTCACCTTTACATGACTTGGTGGTCTCTCACCAAACATACTGCCACTCTTTCAACCCCATTATAGGAGCTTGTCCCAGTACACAGTCCCACCTGAGAAAACATCTCTAAGAAATAAAGTTCTTTCCTTCACGGATAAATTAAATGACCTCTTTTCCAGGGGGCAATATCTTCTGTATCTCAAATTTCCTTCTTCCCTTCTTTTTCTTATTTTTCTATGCAGTACTGGGGGATTGAACTGAGAATTTTGAGCATGCCAGGCAAATGCTATACCAAATTGGAGAAAATTATCTTCAGTGAATGAACACAAGCCCAAAAAGAGAAATACCACATGTTCTCACTCATATGGAGGAGTTGAATCAAATTTAAAAGAAGGAAAAAGCCCTATACAGAAATTGGAACATAATAAAAAGCTCATGTAAACTTAGCAAAGAAGGGAAAATTTAAGGAGTGGAAAGAAGGAGGGAGGGATCTAGCAAAAGGAAATGATGATGGGACAAGACAGGAGGGGGAGGAGGGACAAGGAGGAGCCAGGATGAGAGAGAGGTCGACCTCAAAGTAAACAGCCCAACTTCAATAGTTCAAGAAATAATTATAATAATTCTAACAATACCAAAGGATGGTAATAGTACAAATGGGCTAGATTAATCATGTAATTCTGCTGACAGTGTAAAAAGATAGATCACTACAGAAAAAGTTTGGACTTAAATCATAATTGGTATGCAAGGGTATATAGAAAAATATTCCTACTAAAAGACATACAAGTAGAAGAGAGGCCATTAGTGGGGGGGGGGTAGGAGAGGGTCTCCCACTCAAGTACTAACCAGGCCTGACCCTGCTTAGTTTCTGAGATCAGAAGACACAGTGCTACAGCTGTAGGCATATATGATGGTACAACCCACAACTACATTTGGCTGTCATTGCATGTTAAAATTTGTCCTTTTCATTATTTTGTTCTATAAAGTGTTTAAGGAAATGGAAGTGTAAGCAATCTAGATTTAATAGTTACATCATGGATATACCTACTGAATATCACTCCATATTCCACCAGTATGTATAAGGAAATACTAATAAAAATCATCAAAATCACACAAAAGAGAATGTGATTGAATCAAGGGAAGTATAGAAGGAGATACTAGTGTAGACGATACTTTCAGTTAGTAGTTTAGAGCCTTTCAGTGAATCATATCCTTTGAGTGACTTTAGTTAGAAAGCTTTGTATAGAATCATAGCATTTTGTTAATGGCAAGAGTTTAAAAGAGTTAAAATGATTCACAGAAGGCATCTATGTAACACCCTGGTTTATAAAACATCTGAACATATGAATAACTAAGAACTAGGAATCACTAGAAATCTTGGGGCAGTGAATATGTTTACTGAATAAACTTTTTTTTCCCAGTGTTGGCTCTTTACTGTAATCATCAGTGGAGCTTTTAAGAATATGCTGCCTAATTCCTACCTTCACAGAATTTGGTTTCACTGACTTGGGATGAGATATGGGCATCATGTTTTTTTTGTTTTTGTTTTTGTTTTACTTAAAAAGTAATTCACATGTACAGGCAAGTCTGAAAACACCTGGAGTAGAGAAGAGGGATTGTACAGGTCACAGCAGGACAAGCACAAATATTGGTAGAATGTAGATTTAGAGCCACAGTGGACATTTCCATCTCAAGTTTCTCTGAAGCCTCCATGAGATTTTTGGGAGGGATACTCACATCTGTTATCATCACTCCAATATTTTCTTCATAAACCTTTATGTTGTGAGATAAAGAAAATATCTGTATATTCATAAATTTAATCCCCACTGTGGCATTAAATTGTTTTTATTACATGTGTTGTTGTTGTTAAGTGCCCTGTAGTCACATCTGACTCATAGCAACCCTCATGGGGTTTTCAATGGCTGATTGTTTGTGGATTGCTTTGAGAATGGATTGCCATGCCCTTCTCCCATACTACATGTATAGTGGTTTTATAACTTCAAAAAACAGCAACCAGCTCTTGGCTCCAAATAGAATCTGCATACAATTGTAGTGCACATCATTTTTTTTTCTTTGAGGTATTGGTGGTTGAATCCAGGGCCTAACACATACTTTGCAAGTGCTCTATCACTGGGCTATGTACACAGACCTCTTTTTATTTGTTATGTTGAGATGGGGTCTCATTAAATTACACTGGCATCCTTGGCCTTGAACTTGCTATTCTCCTGCCTTGCCTCCCAAGTTGCTGGCATAACAGGCATGGACCACTGTACCCAGCCATATCTGAATTTTTAGCCCTTTAAAACCCTTGTTTGAGCAAGGACCCAGTAGCACACTCCCAAAATAATCATCCATTGAAAACCTTGTGAAGAGCAGAGATACACTCAAAAGAGTGGCAGTCATGACATAATGTCAGGTCATGTTTCACTCTGTTATATAGGGGGTGTCTAGGAGTTGGACCTGACTCCATGGCACCTAATAACAATAACAACAATCCATTGAAAGGATGCATATTAGATTTGATTATATATGGTAAGTCTGATGTCTCTGAACATAAAAGGTAAAAACTCATTTAGATACATAAGAGCTGGAGATAGAAAATGAAAAGGGAAGAAATCACTCCTTTTCTCCCTCAAGTTTAAGGAATTGAAGAAAATATTCCAACCTCAAGTGGCAATAGTGAATGATTATACAGGGAAAATATTAAATGATGAAGGAAACATCAAAATTAAATGGAAAGAATACACAGAATCATTATACCAAAAAAGGAAAATTAGTGGTTGACCAAATATTTCATGAGGTTGTATATGATCAGGAACAAATGGTACTGAAGGAAGAAGTAGAAACTGCCTTGAAGAAATTAGTGAAACACATGGCTCTAGGAATTGATGGAATACCAATAGAGATGTTTAACAAAAAGATGCAGCACTGGAAGTAATCACTTATATATGCAAAAAGGATTTGGAAAACAGCTACCTGACTGGAAGAGATCCATATTTATGCCTATTACCAAGAAAGGGGATTCAACCAAATATAAAAATTATTGAGTGATATCATTAAAATATCACATGCAAGTAAAATTTTGCTAAAAATCATTCAAAAGACAGTGCAGTAGTATACAGACAGGGAATTGCTAGAAAATGCACCTGTATTCACAAGAAGGCATGGAACGAGGGATGTCATTGCTGATGTCAGATGGATACTACCTGAAAGCAGAGGATACCAGAAAGATGTCTATATTCTATTGGCTAGGTAAAGGCATTTGACTGTATGGATCTTAACAAATTATGTATAGCAACACTGAGAATGGGAATACCAAAGCACTAAACTGTACTCATGAGGAATCTGTACATGGATGAAGAGGCAGTCATTTGAACACAACCAGGAAACGTTGCTTTATTTGAAGTCAAGAAAGATAAGCGTCAGAGCTGATTCCTTTTACTATTCCTCTTCAATATCTATGCTGAGCAAATAATCTGAGAAGCTGGACTTTATGAAGAAGAATGTGGCATCAGGTTTGGAGGAAAACTCATTAACTACCTGTGTTTTGCAGATGACACTACTTTGCTTGATGAAAGTGAAGAGAACTTGAAACATTTACTAATGAAGGTCAAAGAACACAGTCTGCATTATGAATTGTGCCTCAATATCAACAAAACAAAAATCCTTATAAATGGGCCCTTAAGCAACTTCATGATAAATTGAGAAAAGATTGAAGTTGTCCAAAATTTTGCTTTACTTGGTTCTATAATTGATACCCAGGGAAGCAGTAGTCAAGAAATCAAAACACACATTGCATTGGGAAAAGCTGTTGCAAAAGACCTTTTTAAAGTGCTGAAGAGTAAAGATGTCACATTAAACATAAACGTGCACCTGACTCATGCCACAGAATTTCCAGTTGCATCATGTACTTATAAAACTGGATAGTTGCTGGGCATGGTGGCACATGCCTGTAATCCCAGCGGCTTTGGAGGTGGAGGCAGAAGGATAGCAAGTTCGAGACCAGAGGCAGTCTGCCTAACTTAGTGAGACCCTGTCTCAAAAAAGTAAATAAACAATGGCCTGGGGATGCAGCTCAGTGGTCCAGCCCTTGGAGAGCATGCAGGTGCGAGGCCGTGGGTTCAACCCCCAGCACCAAAAGAAAAAAAGAAAAAGAAAAAGAAAAAAAAAAAACCTGGATAGTGAATATGGAAGGCAAGAGAAGAATTGATGTTTTTGAATTATGGTGCTGGAGATGAATATTAAATATACCATGGGCTTCCAAAATAACCAACATGTCTGTCTTAGAAGAAATGCAACCAGAGTGCTCCTTGGAAATAAGGATGTGTAGCCTGCTTCTGATGTATTTTGGATATATAGTCAGGAAGGACCATTCCTTGGAGAAGGATATCATGTTTTGGATAGTGGCTGATCAACAAAAGAAAGGAAGAACCTCCATTAGATGAATTGACACAGGGCCTGCAACAGTGGTCTTAAACATAAAAAAGATTGTGTGCCTGGCACACACTTGAGGAGTACTTTGTTTTGTAGTACATAATGTTGCTATGAGTTGGATCCGACTCAAATGTACCTCCCAATAACATTGTTCTATGAACTCTGCAGGATTTAGCACATGTGACTAAAAACAAAAAAATACTGAGATACAAATTATTTCAATCCCCATTTTAAGGAATATAAACCATGGAATGAGGGATGAAATACTTATTTTCACACTCACACAGTTTAAGTAAATAAGTGGTAAAGTCAGGATTCACATCCATGAACTATGCCTACATATCTAAGCTATATTGGTTTTCATAGAAATTTATTTAAAATCAATAGAAAGTTTACTCCAAAATCTAAAGAAAAATGTAAAGTAAATGTCTTATCTCAAAATAGATATCTGTTACAGAATGGCAAAAGGACATTTTATTTGTGTGCATGCAATAAACAATATGACTGCTTTACTGTGCAAAAATCCTAGAGTCTGGCATAGAGGATACAAAGCAGAATGGGAACTCAATGTGCTCATGTTAAAAGTATCTTGAAACTTAGAATTCTTCAGTTACTGTTAAATTTAAACTAAATTGAAAACAGGCAGCTACTATTATTGTTCCAGGCTGTCTTGAGCAAATTCTTTTCATAAATTACCATGCTAAATAGCATAACACTTCAATGAAGGTAATAGCAACCCCCTTTATATAAATGACAAAAGAGGATTCTATAGATAAAATAACTCACCTATTTTTGTGCAAATAGCAATTATTTCTAGATGTAAAAGCTTTTGTTACTCTCAAGTTTTTACTCTTTCCACTGTCTCCTGTTAAATCATTGCTACGAAGAGCAAAGGAAAAATAAAAATGCTAACAACATATTCTAATTAAATTATTAATATTTATCAAATGATTTCCATATGCCAAATGTTGTTTGTATTAGATTTCCTGTCATTGCTGTATCAAATAATCACAAATGTGGTGACTTAACACCCTGAAAATGCAATATCTTTCCATTGTTGATGTTAGAAGACCAAAACGAGAGCCAGGTGCTGCAGTGCACACCTATAATCCCAACTACTCAGGAGGTGGAGAAAGAAGGATCACCAGTATGAGACTGGAGGTACCCTGTGCAATTTAGTGAAATTCTTTCTCAAAAAACAGCAAACAAACAAACAATCCAAAAAAAAAAAAAAAAGAGGCTTAATACAGCTCAGTTGTAGAGCACTTGCCTGGCATTTGGGAGTCCCTGAGTTCTATACCCACTACTGCAAACAAACAAACAAAAAGTCCAAATGAATCCTATGGAGGGAGCTAAAGTCAACACATTAACCAAATTATATCTTTCCTTGAGGCTGTAGAGGAGAAACTGCCCCTTACCTTTTCCAGCTTCTAGAGCCTATATTGCTTGAGTCAGTCTCTATTGCTTCTCCAGTCTCTACTTCCTTCGTCATACAGAATACAGATAGAAAACTGACAAATCATGTAATGGAGAAAAAAAATGTTAAATGAAAGTGTTAATAAAACACAATATTTATAAAAGTGAGGTAAAGGACTGATGTAAGGCAGATTATCTATACACATGAGTACAGTTCCCCATCATTTCTTGCACAATGAATGTTCCCTTGCTGATTCTATAGAATAGGAAAAAAGTATTATTAACTCATCATAAAGGCATGTCCCTAATTCTTCTCATATCTTTCTGTATTTCTCCCATGCTTAGTCTTCGTCTGTGCCTGCTTTCTCGGAGCGAGAAGCATCTCACATCCATTTTCTTCACTGAGCTTTACAAAATAAGCAAGTAGATGCATGCCTGGCAGAAACAGTGAGGGACCCCTCCTTAGAGAAGCTCAACTGCTTTACAGAAAAGTAAAAATAAAATCCTACCATGATACCATCTGGTGATCTCTGATGTAAAAATCAGTGATCTATCATAAACCCACCAGTTACAGGGAAAAAAAAAGAAAACCTCCAACCAGCTTTTGTGAGCCTCTTATTAAATAGGAAAGAAGTAGGGAAAAAAAGAGATTTAGTGAATACCTCCAACATGAGAGACAGAAGCAAACAAATTGGGATCAGGCACAAGTCAAGTACTAGAAGACCCAATGTATATTAAAGTTCTTTTACTCAAATAAATAAGAAAATAAAGAAGCTCCATCAAACATCTTGAAAACTACTAATGGAACAATGAGAAACAAGAAATTACATGTAGAAATTTAAGAATAATAAATTTTAAGCCCCAAAAATCTGGAAAATTAAAGATGAATGTATACAATCAAAATATTTGTCTAATAAGAATTAGAATGAAAAGCAAAGAAAACATTAAAGAACAGGTCATCAAAAGAATCTATACTATAAAGTGCAAATCAATGAAAATTGCAGAGCTTGAGGGATTAAGAAGATCTGAAAAAATTTACAAAGTACTATTTTGTACCTTTTCACGCTCCCACACCACAGTAGCTTGGATAATGTAAAGACCGGACAATAATTGTTTGAACAGGAAAATAAGCTTCCAAGAAAACAAAGCCTACCAGAGGACACAGCTTTGGACATTATGGTCTTCATTTGGTGTGAAGTGACATGTATCCCAAAGAAAAGATATCAAACACTGAGTTTAGGAATGGGAAAGACCTAATAGCAGATCTGGAGATTGCTCACAGACTCAATAACCTTGACTCTTTCTCGCTTGCCTATTATAGCAAGTACAACACCTTAATGTCTGACCTGTCAGCATCATAGAGTGCAAGGAAGCTCTTAACATGGCACTATTATTTTTGGAGACTGACACCACTAGGAGGTCACACCTCTATGACCTCATCTGAATCTGATTATCTCCTCAAGACCCTGTCTCCAAATACCATCATAGTGAGGGGATCTACACATGATGTGGGGAATGATACAAACATTCATCACATAAATGAGTTATTATTGACACATGGCAAATAGAAAAATTAAGAAATTAACTACTTTGCCCAGGCTTAACTCATTTGGTAAAGCTCCTTTTTTCAGTCTCTGAAGTCCCAGGTTCAATTCCCAACACCACAAAAATGGGAGGACATGGCAATCCACTCCCAGGGTAATCTGGAAACAGTCATCCATTGAAAACCCTATGAGAGTTGCTATAAATTGGACAGGAAACCAGGGCACCTAACAGCAACAACATCAGGTACTGTAAGATTTTAACTCAGGCGGTATGAATCTAAACCTTCAAATTAATTAATACTAATGTGTCAGTCCTAGTTGCTAACTCTTCAGTTAACCACACACTTGACATTTTTAGTAACAACTCAAAAGATGAATTATTTTATCTATGAAACCTAAGCCAAAGTTGACAGAAGTTCATTTTTTTCAACTAATACAACTGTGTCTAAACTTAATACATATTTCTACCCACTGGCAGCCTGCTCGTGGAACAATCCCAAAACAATCAACCATCAAAAACTGTATGAATAGCAGAGAGGCAGTGACATAGTGCTGGGCATAGCACAGTGTCAGGGAGAGTATTGTTCTGTTGTACAAAGGGTCACCATGAGTCAGACCAATTCAAAGGCAACTAAGAGCAATAACAACAACCTCTTCTTCCACAACATCTACTATTCTCATGCAAATTCAAATTAATAGAAGAGAAGACACTGAACATGGCAGGAGGGCATAGTTTCTTTAATTTGAGGAATCTGAAAGTTGTGATCAATGCCTCCTAAAGTTTGTGCAGGTCTGATTATTTTGAGTAGGCACCATTATCTTCCCTTTGTGCTTCTTTAGGGCCATATTGTGCCTGATGATAACCCTTGTCTTCTCAGAACTGGACACTTATATGGCCCTAGGAGGTTTCCATGCTTTGAGCTTTTTATAAATGTTGTTGTTGTTAGGTGCCATCGAGTTGTGTCCGACTCATAGCGACCTTCATAGGTTTTTCAATGACTGATTGTTTTGGAATTGCTTCTGTTGTGGATTGCCACATCCTTCTCCCATTTTTTTGGTGCTGGGAATGGAAACCGAGACCTCAGAGACTGTAAAGCAGCACTCTACCAACTGAGCTAAATCCCAGCTCCTTTCTTATAAAAGAAGGGAACCGTTTATTATGCAAGAGTTTAACTGTTTCTTAGGCAAGAGTTGTACTTATTTATATTGTGACAGAAGCCCAATAGAAACTAGAGATCACAAAAACCTCTTGAATCTTGGACCCAAGGTCCTGTACCCTATTGAAAGGAAATTTAAATGTAGCCTGCATAGCAGCAAGAAAGCACTCTCTAAGAAACATTATGAAAAGTCTGTAATAAACAATTGGTAGTTAAGCAAAGAGGGAGTATTTTAATTTAGATCCTTTTATACTATAAATTGAGAGAATATCACACTTGAAAGTGCAGTAAAGCATCTTTCTATAGAAAGTTCATCTACCATGAAATTAAAAGAAAAATCTCTACCTTCTGAAAATTGTGGTATTTCTTGTGTGATTCTATCCTTATAAATTTTGATTTAGTAGTTATTTATTTTATTTTTAGTTTGAAAGCTCAACTGGGCACATTAGAGGTTGCAAATTATTTTGAAAAATTGCCAACCAAGCCAAACCCCAGCCTATTGTAAATATATACTACATAATTTTTGTCTATTTATCTGCTGAAGGGTTTCTGAGTTAGTTCTATATTTTGCATATTATAAATGATTTTTCAATAAACATGGAAGTTCAAGCATCTTTTTGGTATGGATAGTTCATCTTTTTTGGGTGTATACTCACTACTGAAGTTTTTGGATCATGAAGTAGTTCTATTTTTAGTGTTTTGAGGAATATGCATACTGGTTATCAAGATGGCTATACCAATTTCTGCCTGCAGCGGTAGCCCTGTGGCATCTGATCCCGTCAGATCTCAGAAGCTAAGCAGGGTCAGACCTGGTTAGTACCTGGATGGGAGATCGCCTGGGAACACCAGAAGCTTTAGGCTTGGGAGAAGTACCTGGCAACCCCCTCCCAAAGATCAATCTGCCGTTGAAAACCCTATGAACAGCAGAGAAGCACTGACAATCGTGTTTCCCCTGTTGTACAGAGGGTCGCTATGAGTCGGATACCAACTTGACGGCACCTAACAACAACAACAACATACCAATTTCTACTCACTATCAGTAATGTATAAGAGTCACCTCCACTACTCATCCTTGCTAGCATTTGTTATTTCGTGTCATTTGGATAATGGTCATTCTGACATGAGATGATGTCTCATTGTGCTTTTGATTTGCATTGCTCTGATGATTAGTAAGATAGAGCATTTTCTCGTGTATTTTTTGGCCATTTGCATACCTTCTTTTGTGAAGGGTCCTTTTAGTTCTTTAGGATGTTTGGTATACTTTTAAATTGGATTGGTTTTTTTATGTTTGTTATTTTCTTTTCTTTTGATGTTCATCTTTTTGAGTTCCATATATATTTTGGATATCAAACCTTTGTCACATTTGCCATTCCTAAATATTTCTCCATTCTGTACATTGTCACTGTATACTGTTTATTTCTTCTTTTGCTGTGCAGAAGTTTCTTAGTTTAATGGAATTGCTATAGTCTATTTTTATTTTTGTAGACTGTAATTTGGGGATCATATGTAAAAAGAGTGTTGTTTACACCAGTGTCTTTTAGTGCTTCTATTTATGTAACAATTTAATAGCTTAAGTTTTAAGATTTAGATATTGACCAATTTCATGTTGATATTTGTGTATGTGAAGGAAATATATTTTCATTTTTCATATGCCCATCCAATTTTGCCAGCACAACGCATTGAATAGACTCTTTCTCTACTTTATGTTCTTGGTGTCTGTCAAAAATCAGTGGCTGTGTGAATGTGGATTACTTTCTGGATTGTCTGTTCTGTTTTGTTCATCTAAATGTCTGGGTTTTTCTACCAGTACCATGCTATTTTACTAAATATAGCTTTATAATATGATTGACAGTCAAGTATTGTGATGTCCTAGGTTTTGTTTTGTGTTTTTGTTTTGTTTTGTTTTGTTTTTTGCTTATTTTGTTTCATTTTGTTTTGTGGAAAATCACTTTAAGTATCTTAGGGATTTTTTGATTCCATATGAATTTTATTCTACCATGTGTCTGTCAGTTTGCTATACTGTGGGGGCTTGTGTGTTGCTGTGATGCCAAAAGCTATGCCATCAGCATTACAGGTACCATCAGAGTCACCCATGGTGGACGGGTTTGAGCTGAGCTTCCTGACTAAGAAAGACTAGGAAGAAAGACATGGGTAACCCAATATTGAAACAATTAGCCTTGAAAATCCTATGAATAGCAGAGAAAAATTGTCAGATATAATGCTGAAAAATGAGCCCCTGAGCAGATGAATATAGGGAAGATTTTTACCAACTTTTGCAATCTGAAATAGATGGAACATGCAATCACCAACATAAATGATGACTCTACACATGGAATTCACCAAATGGAGCATACAGAAACCAAATTGAATACTTTTGTAGAAAGACATAATTGTAAATCTCAATATGAAAAGTCAGAACAAGCCCAGATGCTGATTGTGGATTAGGCCACCAACTCCTCATATGCAGTTTCAAACTGAAACTGAAGAATATTAGAACAAATGCACAAGAGCCATGGTTTGATCTTTGGTATATCCCACCTGAGTTCAGAGGCCACCTCAAGAACAGGTTTGATACATTAGACACTAATGATTGAAGACCAGATGAGTTGTGACATCAAAGACATCAGTCAGGAGGAAAGCAAAAGGTAATCAAGAATACAGGAAAAACAGAAAAGACCAATTACATGTCAAAAGAGACTGTGAAACTTGCCCTTGAACTATGAACAGCTAAAACATAAGAAAAACATAACAAAGTTAAAGAACCAAACAGAAGATTTCAAAAGATAGTTCATGAAGACAAAACATTATGACACATGCAAAATGCTAAAGATAGAAAACCAAAAGGGAAGAATTCACTCTGCTTTTCTCATGCTTAAAGAATTGAAGAAAAATGTCAAGCCTTGAGTAGCAATAGTGAAGGATTCTACAGGGAAAATATTAAATGACACAGAAAACATTAAAAGAAGATGGAAGGAAAACACAGGATCATTATATCAAAAGAATTGGTGAATAACCATCTATTACAAGGGGGTGCATATGATAATGAAGGAATGATACTGAAAGATGCAGTGGAAGCTACCTTGAAAGGATTGTTCTACTGATAATTTAATGTAACATGCAAAATAAATTTCTTTAACTCTTCTTTCCACTTGATGTCAGATTTAACATGGCCTCAAATTCCACGATAATTCTGTTGTCAACAAATAGTTTTGTATTCTTGTCTCCTTTCTTTGCATTAGAGTGGATTCTGTAATGCTTTAGCTAATTATTGTTGTTGTTGTTGTTAGGTGCCGTCGAGTCGGTATCTGACTCATAGCGACCCTCTGTACAACAGGGGAAACACTATTGTCAGTGCTTCTCTGCTGTTCATGGGGTTTTCAATGGCAGATTGACCTTTGGGAGGGGGTTGCCAGGTTCTTCTCCCAAGCCTACAGCTTCTGGTTTCCCCTGGGGGTCTCCCATCCAGGTACTAACCAGGCCCAACCCTGCTTAGCTTCGGAGATCTGACGGGAGCGGATGCCACAGGGCTATGGCTGCAGGCTTAGCTAATTAGAACATGGTAAAAATGATGCTTTTCTTGTTTCTGGGACCAAGGGTCAAAAGACTGGCAGGTCTTTCTACCTCTTGCAACACACTCTCTTAGAGAACTGTGAGATGTAAGAATCTCAACTATTCTGAGGTAATAATTATGTGAACAATACAGAGCTATGCATGTGATCCAATTCCATATATAAAACTATCTGTGGAAATGCCTACTGGAAGTTCTGCTGAGCTGAAAGATGTGGGGCGCATGCTTCCCAGTCCAGCCTGGATGTTCAGACGGGTGGCACCACCACACACACAGATACCAAACACAATTCACTCAGGACACTTGGGTGAGGGGCACAAACTCCTGCAGCCCTTGGGACACCAGCAGAGATGGGAGAAAGGAAAGGCCTCAAGTGCTTTTACCTTCCAGGGACAAACACCCCTGTTGGTGGGCTCGGTGGTCACAAGGAGAGAGTTCTTGCTTCCTTGGTGGTCAGACGGGGGGGAAGGGAGAGGGAGAGAGTTCTTGTCTAGTCAGTGGTCGAAGGTCCAGGCGAGAGCGAGAGATATCTTTCCTTATTGGTGGTCTGGGTGAGAGAGAGTTCTTTCCTTGTTGATGGTCATGGCAGAGAGAGAGGTTGTTCCTTACCAAAGGTCTGGGGGGGGAGAGAGAGAGAGAGAGAGGAGATCTGCTTCCTCATCGGTGGTGGGGGACAAAAAGGGGTGAGCTGCCACAGTGCTGCTCTTTATATAGCTCACCCACGGAATGGCCTAAGCCAATCAGCTTTGAGTACAATTGTCCAATCAGGTTTGGGGGATCTGTGAAGGGTTTTGTACAAACATCCAATCAGGTTACTTTCATTTTCCCTAGATTCTAATTTACAAACCAGATCTTCAAAAGCCATTTTCCTAGTTTGGGGGTTTTTGCCAATTTTCTCCCAATTTCCCCCTACAGAAAGAGTCAGTCCAAGTTTTGGAGTAATCAATTAAACAAGTCAAATTAATAGAGTTATTTCCTTACTCACTTAGAAGTCAACAGAGCCCTCTGAATCCTGTAGGGGAAAGTCATTTTTCTCTCTTTATCTTCTGGCAGTTGATGAAAATCATTGCAAATTTTGATTCCCTGACTTATAGATGCATCTTTTTGATATTGATATTTATTGTTGGTTTTCTCTTTGTGTACTCTGTCCTTTTCTTATAAATATACAAATGATATTAGAGTAAGGTCTACCTTACTCCAGAATGAACTCATCTTAACTAATGACATATAGAAATGTTGTTTTTGCTGTTAGGCACCATCAAGTTGGATCCAACTCATAGTGACACTGTGTACAACAGAATGAAACATTACCTGATGCTGTGTCATTCACATAATTTTTTTTATGTTTAAGGTCATTTTTGCAGCCATGCTGTCAATCCACCTAGTTGAGGGTCTGTCCTTTTTTTTTGTTGACCCTTCATTCTCCTAAGCATGAAGTCCAACTCCAGGGATTGATTCCTCCTGACATGTGCAAAATATGTAAGATGCAGTCTACCATCTTTGCTTCTAAGGAGCACTCCTGTTGCACTTCTTCTAGAAAGATATGTTGGTTGCTTTGGTATTCCATGGTTTATTCAATATTAGTATCCATTATCATAAATCAAAGGTATCATTTCTTCTTCTATCTCCCTTATTTGCTTTCCAGCTTTCACAAGCATGCAATGCAAGTGAAAATAACAAGGCTTGAGTCAAGTACACCTCTTCAATGTGACATCTTTACTTTTCTACACTTTAAAAAGTCTTTTGCTTTAGCTTTTCCTAATGCAATATGACTTTTGATTTCCTGACTGTTGCTTCTGTGGATGTTGATTATAGGACCAAGTAAAGCAAAATTGTGGACAACCTCAATCTTTTCCATATTTACCATGAAGTGGTTTACTGGCTCAATTGTTAAGTATTTTTATTTGCTTGATGTTGAGGTATAATCCATACTGCCAGCTGTGTCCTTTAAGCCTTATCAGTAAATGTTTTAAATGCATATGCAAATATTCTTTTACTAAAGTTGGTCACATTCATAAGTAAATGGGGTAAGGACTTCAATATGTCATTTTGGGGGCAAATAATTCAAATTTAAATATATATTATTTGTTTAAATAAGATAAATTTAATCAGTTCCTTTGAAAATTCATTTAATTGTGATCTTATCATTGTATACACAGACATAAGTATTGGCTTTTAATCTTTTGAGTGTCTAAAACCCATAAGCTATCCTCCATTTGTGTTTTTGTTGTTGTTGTTGTTGTTGTTGTATATATTTTAATAGATGTATAAGACATAGGAATTTAAGATTTTCTTTAGATAGAAGACCAAAAAATAATCTTGACTCATAATTGCATATTTTTTTATTAGAAATTTTTAATGTACATCATAATGTGATTCATTTTGAAACAGAATCTGATTTTTTCAACTCTTTCATTTGTATTTATCTCTTTAAGGGAAAAGAGGGCTGGCACATCTTTGTGGTTTTCATGAGTTAGCATTCATTTAACTATAATTGTATTTGAGGTCAAATTTCTTTGGTATTGTACCATTCTAACACAGAATGGCAAAATGAAGTATATCCTTCAGTCTGAGAACATTATTCAATTTTCTAGCGTCAAACCGGTTCTATTTTTCGGCTTGTGTCTTGCTTAATGTTTTTTCATTTGTCAAAGCCCATCAAACCCTAAAATTCTTCCTTCTTCTGACTACTCAGTGTTGACTACCTGATTTCATATCCTTCCTTGTGGTTCCTCATAGGGCCAAGAATCCATAAATCTATTCATAATTGAATTTACTCACTATGTCACATAGTCCTTGACCATGTTTCATAGCCGAAATAGAACTTTGATATTACTTGTGATCTACTATAGTACATTTGTTCCCTATAAGAGTCTTTTCTCCCTACTCTTTACCACTCTTATTTTAATTCTGATCATAGTATTTGACTTATTCTTACCTAGTTAGACCAATGTTCACTGATTATTCTATGTGTATTTTTTGTTGTTAGGTGGCTTCAAGTTGGGTCCTACTCATAGTAACCCTCATAGGGTTTTTAATTGCTGATTGTTGTGGAAGTGGATTGACACCTCCCTCTCCCATATTTTGCAGTACTAGGGATAGAACCTGGGTCCTCAGAAAGTGTGGAGTGCCACCCTACCAACAGAGCTAAACCCCAGCCCATTCTATGTGTATAGCAAACATAAAAGTAAGATTTATAGCTGCCATAGATAAAGGAAATAGTGACACTATTAAACAAAAGAGGCAACAGTTAATACATGTCAAGTACACCTGCCTGTCAGTAAAGATAAGCTCCAGCTGTAAGCTCAGCACAGTATCAACATCCTCTAGGGCTTTCTGTCCTTTTTTGTTTATTTGTTACTATGGTAGTTGTCATGGAAAAAGCTTTGTACCTCAACAAAGTAGCAAAGAAAGAAAATCAGAGGCTGTTCTTCTGTGGGTTTGAAAGGATATGTATCACCAGTCTCACATACTGGTGACTGTAGCCAGTCCTGTGTTTTCCTCAATTGTATTGATTTTGAAGGGGCAGGATAATTGAGAGGTTTAGACCACTTTAGTTCAATCAATACTTTTACTTTCTGACTCTATGACCGTGGACATGTTGTTGTAACTCTCTTTCCTAGTCTTCCACTGTAAATACAATTATTACCTAGGTGTAGAACTCTGTGATGATCAGTAAATAGAGAAAATGAATGTAGCATTGTTAAAAGAGGGTTACACAAATAATAGGTATAATGGAATTATCAGCAATTATTATTATAGAGAGATTGAGAGCTCTTTTTAAAATGTGTCCTCCTCCCAAATTCCTACTTCTTCAATCACTGCTATGAGCACAGGATGAAAATCCAATCAGCCTCCAAAAGTTAGACAGAAAGGAGTAGGAACTTTGAGTTATACTTGACATGAGGACAAAGAATAAAATTTATACAGACCATCCAAAAATAGATGCTTCAGAAGAATGATATATCATTGCCGTTTTCCTCTCAGATAACTTCCCAAAGTCTCTAAATGTAACATCAGTCTTGTTGCTATGGATCAGAATCACTTACCTGAGAAAAAAAGGGTAGAAGTTTTGTACCATATTAAGGATATGTGACAAAGAATATGAGAGGGATAGGGACAGGCAGGGAAGTTGCCATTCCCTCTTACTTTTATTTATATTTTATCTTAACTTCTCTTATACAAAATGTATCATTTATTTGTTTGCTATTATCAGCCTTGAATGTTCTTAGGCTTTCCAACCCCAATAATTTCACTTTTGTCCATTGTTGTGGTTTTTAGGTGCCTTGGAGTCTATATTGGACTCATAGCGACCTTACATATAACAAGGGAAACACTATTGTCAGTGCTTCTCTGCTGTTCATAGGGTTTTCAATGGTGGATTGTTTTTTGGAACTGGGTTGCAGGGTCGTCTCCCAAACCTACAGCACCTGGTGTTCCCAGGCGGTCTCCCATCCAAGTGCTAACCAGGCCTAACTCTGCTTAGCTTCCAAGATCTGACAAGATCGGATGCCACAGGGCTATGGCTGCAGGTTTTGTCATTAGTAAGTCAATATTAACTCCTTGACATAGTTAAATTCTTGAGAGAATTAAAATGCAAATAAATAAAATAAATTTTTCAGTAGGATTTTGCATTTTAGAGGAGGGATTCGTTAACCTACAAGGTAAAAAAATTCTACAAAATAGATGTTTCATGCTCAAGAATAGGTCAGAGGAATTATGAGAAAGTTTTGGACAGAAGATGTTTCACTGCATAACCATCAGATTTTATCTCATGGTTGATGACTAGTTTAGTCTGACCTCAATTCTGTAGGAAACTATTCTTTCTTTGCTCCATAAATCCATGAAAAAATGGCATGTGCTTTTCGATCTTACCACTGCAGTTCAGAAAAGAGACACCAGGGTGAAGAATTCACTGTTATAGCTGGAAGAGAAAAGATGGCATTCTCACTCCATCAAAATGCATCACATATCCCTCTCTTGCTTTTGCATTGTATCAAAACATTATTGATAACTACAAATCTTATAGCAAAACATTATTTTTAAGTTACTACTATGCAAATATTTATAACCACTAAAATCATATTGGCATTATATTTTTCTGGATCTCATTATAAACTTGCTGGATTTTAGCAAGTTGGAAGCAAAAGTGTTGAGATTGGCTGGACTCAAACCCATGACTCTCTGCATTGTGTGTTGGAACTGGGTACCCCAACACTGCACCCTGTGAGAGACTGAAGCTGGGGAACAAAGCATCATGCATAGGAGTAAAAACAAGTCTTATTTACAGCGATAGGGAAGGGACTGGTAGTTGGGAAAGGGAAGGAAGATGGGGGAGGAAGGTGCTCAGCTGTAACCCCTGCCACTGGGGTAGGGACTCCAGGGTATCATTGCTTATCTGGTCCAAAGTCTTCGCCACTTCAGAGGCCCTGAGTTTGACTCCCAGAGACTTGCCTCTCACAGCACTAGATCCCTTGGTTGAGGAGGAGAAGGAGAAGATCCAGTGGACATAGGCAGGCAGAAGCAAGGAATGGAGGTGGGCTGTTTGAAGGGTGAAGGCAGTCTAAGGGTAGGCTGAAGGCTAGGTGGGTCAGGTGAGTGCAGGCCTCTGGTCCTTAAGGGAAAAGAGGACCGAGTGAGCTGTTCCTAGGTGGTGTTCAGAGTGAGTTCTTGGGCTTTGGGGTCAGGGGCTTTTATCCCCTTAGGCCAACTGTCATCCAACTGTCAAGGAATGACAGCTGGACAATCAGGGAAGGGCTTGTTGGCAGCACAAGGGCAAGGGCTTGTCCAATGGGGGGACAGATGGAGCTCAGCCATACATACATACATATATATACATACATCATACATACATATATATATATATATATATATATATATATATATATATATATATATATATGGGCCTTATTGCATGCTAGGCTATGCACCCCTAGCCCTTTTTTTTTTTTTTTTTTTTTTTTTTTTTTTTTTTTTTTTTTTTTTACTTTTTGAGATAGGGTCTCACTAAATTACACAGACTGCCTCTGGTCTTGAACTTGCAATCATCCTGCTTCTGCCTCCAAGCCACAGGGATTACAATCGTGCGCCACCTCGCCCAGCTGGTTTGACTTTTTCATACTAGAAGTAAGGCTTAGACATTTTGACACAGTATCTAGCTCTCCATCTCCTCTCATTTTCACAGTGTGGTCAGTCCAGGTACTTAACTTTTACACCATTTCTTGGTGACCGCTTTCACCTGGGACAGCTAAAGACAACTATCTGGCTCACCCCTCTGATCCCTACACCTTTCATGGACTGCACAGGTGTTCTGCAGGGACCACCTATCAGTCACATGGTGATGCCATGAAACTTGTGACTGATTCTTCTAAACTCATCCATTAAACCTTGGTCCCAGGAAACCTGTTTGAGTGTTGTACTTGTTGTTGTTTTTAAGTGCTGTCCAATTGGGTCAGACCTTATGTACTTATTCATGAGGTTTTTGAAGGCTTTTTTGGGGGGTGGCCTGCTAGGTCCTTCTCCCCTTTTTGTGGTGCTGCGACCAAAACCAGGACCGCAGAGCACCCACAGTAGAACTCTATCAACTGAGCTGAAACCCAGCCCAAAACCTATCAGTTAAACCCTGATCCCAGGAAACCTGTTGCAATACTGCCTTAGATCCCAATAAAAGCTTTGGGCCAAAAATTTATGATCTGTTTCTCTCCTTCTCCATCTCCCCTCTTGCTCTCTCTAGTTTGGTGAACATGGCTATCTCAGGTATGGCTTCCTCTTCTCCATTAACCCTGGGAAGTATGTTTTCTTTCTTCTTGCTGTTTTTCTCTGGGGTTTATAAATTTAAAAGTAAGTGTGTTATTGAATTTTTGTTGTTTTTGTTGATTTGCCTCCCTTTTGTATCACCTGTTATATCCAACCCCCAAAATTCTTCCTGATCAAAGTTCTCCTAGAGAGTGGTTATATTGTAAAGAATAATCTGGACATGGGTCAATCAAGAGCAACAAAGGCATCTACCAGTATAAACAAGTTTCTTGTAGAAGAGAGACCTAGTTATGTGTCATGCATTTGAGCATTAGACTGTCCACCAAGATAAAGAATTATCTCCTGAAAGGCACATTGTAAGGGTCCACAAAAAGTCTCCTGGAGTACCATACGGACAGGGCTGGAGTTTATAGCCACACTCCAGAGACATAACTCGAGATAAAATCAGAAAACGTACAAGCAGTTCATTTTCCAGTTTAGAATTTTCCAAAAAATTAATTCACACAAAATGAAGGGTTGATAATTATGTAACACATTGCTCCTAAGAGAAAGTATTTATTATTTAATCAAAGACTTCTGGAATTAGTATGATTAACTCAAATGCCTGCAATGCAAAGGATAAGAAAGGTTATGATGTTGGAGCCAGTTGGCTTATTCTGCCTCTATGTAAAGAATATATTCAATCTGACACTCTGGTGTCCAGGGATTGAACCACTAGAAACTGAGTTGTTTCATTTTGAGAAATATGAAATTGGAGAAGCCAATCCTAATGATGCCTGCAGCGGTAGCCCTGTGGCATCCGATCCTGTCAGATCTCGGAAGCTAAGCAGAGTCAGACCTGGTTAGTACCTGGATAGGAGACCGCCTTGGAACACCAGAAGCTTTAGGCTTGGGAGAAGGACCTGGTAACCCCCTCCCAAAGATCAATCTGCCGTTGAAAACCCTATGAACAGCAGAGAAGCACTGACAATCGTGTTTCCCCTGTTGTACAGAGGGTCGCTATGAGTCGGATACCGACTCGGCGGCACCTAACAACAACAACAACAACAACAACAACAATACTAATGATATATCAGTGGAGAAGAATATTGGGATCAAAAATTTCAAGATACTTAGATTCAGGCAGACCTCAGAAAATAGAGGTTTAATAATGGATAAAGTAAGAGGCATAGATTGAATATATAAATTCCAACATAATTATCCCTACTCTCCTTTTCCTTCCAATACAACACAAATGCTTCTGTTTTAACTGGGACATACAATCTTGAATCAAATCACACCAAAGATAATAGGAGATACAATGTGTTGGCATGAAAGTGTTCACTGAAACCCAGGCCCTGGCTAGTTGTGGTACTAAGTAAAAGCACTTCTATTAGAGAATAACCTGCACATGATTTTTGCTTGTCCTTGTTCACATTTCAGTATTAAATTAGGAGGTATACTAGGAGGCATTTTGAAAGAGAGAAGTTTTATGTTATTATGTTCCCAGGAATTTAACATGTTAATTATTTCATTGCTCAGCATCTGAAAAAAAAAATCAAATGCATGTATAGTAGTCTTGCAAAGTGTTTCTTCCTTCTACAATGCCACATGTCATAAATATATTAACTAGCAATTTCCTGGGGGAAAATTTATACTAAATGTTCAACAGTACCTATTTAAAAAACATCATGTAACGTATTCTGGGGAAAGTGATTTAACATTTATTTAAAATAGTGACAACACTGGATTATTTTTGGTTGCAAAAATGTAACTGTTGGGAAAAAATTAGCCATTAGAAGACTCTAGACATCCATAGGAAATGATTTTACAAGGAAGGAAATTGAGTTCCTCATTGGATTAACATCCGCTAAATTGATCAATCTGAAACATATGCAACCTCTATTACTATGAACCTATTTATATGTGTTAAAAAGTGTGTGGGAATATACATTTCCATAAGCCCATGTAATGACATTCAGCAGAGGGAAAAATGACTTTTAAATTATAGTTATTCTGTTTCTTTTTATACTCACTTTTACCCCAAATATTACCTCTCCCCCCTGTCTGTCTCTCCCTGAAAACTGTATGTTTTTGCTGAGTTAGGTATTTATATATTTTAACAGCATGAGCCACCATGCTTAGTTTATTAGTATATTCTCTTATATTAGTTTATCAGATTGGAGAAGCAATATCTTTAAAAACTCAAGAAGTGTGCTCTCAAGAGGATTGGTAAATAAAGGATGCTTCCAGGGAATTGGAGCATGTAAAAAGAATACAAATTATCCTCAAGAATACAAATTATTCCCCAGGTAATGAAGGCAACTAAAGCTGGTATAACATCAAGATTGGATCTAGGACTTGCAAAACCTTGAAAAAGAATGTATAACTTGAGTGAAGGAACAGACATGAAAAGAATAGGGTACTAAAACATCCATCAATCATCTCACCAACTGATTTCAAAGATATTGTAGGCTTCTGTGAAAAAATGTTAAAAATCTCAGAATTGACTAGTTTCAATGGCCATGAACACAGTCAAATACATACATATATACATATGTATGTATGTACATATGTACATATGTAATGTATACATTTGTATACATTATGTAACTACATAAATAAATGTTTACAAAAAGGGGCCAGGGATGTGACTCAGTAGTAGAACACTTGTTGCCTGGCATGTGTGAGGCCATGGGTTAGATCCCTAAGCACTACAGGAAAAAAAAAATCAGAGTAGGAAAAGTTATTAGAGATAACTTACTTAAATATGCAAATTTTACAAATACAGGTAATGAGATTTACAGAAAGTGAGGAATGTGGCCAAGGTTAAATCTTTTTAAGAATTTTTCTTTTCAATGAAAATTATAGACAAAAGGAATTTTCAGAATTATTCTTTATTCAATTACAATATAATAGACATTTATTAGAACTGGGAAAAATAATATCTATGAAGCATTTTTGTAGCAGAACAAAAATTTGCAGATTTAGAAAAATAAGATATTTGTTGATTATTTGCCATTTGAGTGGTTAGGACAAGAATTAACTACTTTCATTAGTTTTAATATGTGAATAGTCAATAGTAATAGAATTTGGTGCCTAAAATATTAAGAATTGAGTAGAATTTTTTTATAACTTTGACCTTTTAATATTTCACCTTTGGATTTGTTGGCAATTCCTTCTATCCCCACAGGTTACTAAGGCCATAAAAAAAGAGAAAGGAATTGAATAACTAGTGAATTAAGTGCATTATGAGGCCAAAATGAAGGCTTTGGCTCCATAATTTATGAAATGTATAAGATATGCAGATGTATGAATGACAAGGTATATGGTATGTGGGGCAGAAAGAGGAATATTTTTAATTCTTAAAAATAATAATAGATGTACTAAACTCTTAGAATTTCTATGGAATTCAAACTAAAAACTGTTTTACATTAAATTAATCCAGTATCAGAAACCAAAATGTGTTTTCTGGGGATAGCTATAATACTTCTACCCTTTTGGATGCTGAGTACATAGCTATGATAAATGCTGCCCTATAAAGATTGCTTAGTATCAGTGACAGAAGATAACTTGAGGTGACATGAGACAGGAGGGACTGCATTAGGTCATATTTTTAACTGAGATTTATTCTGATTAAGGGCAGTAATTTTTATCCCTACTTTTCACATGAGATAAAAAAACCTTACTACATTAATCATTTGTCCTCTCATCATTATCTCTGACTCACTCCACATTAGAGTGAAAGGACATCATGAAATATTTAAAAATTTTTCTTTAAATGGGCATTTTTAGTTAATTTCTTAGTGACTTCATTTTAAGATAGTTGGATGGCTTAATTATTTGTCAAATTCTGTTTAAAATATTTACATAATAATACAAAAATTGAAGAAATACTAATACAGTATTAAGCTCCTAAAATTGACAGTTTTCTGTAACAAAACTTTTATGTAGTTTATATGGTGAGAACAACAGAAAACTAATTTAATATATAATTACTATTTCAAAATAGACATTCTCTCTTAGATCATGTATTCTGGCAAGAGAGAATAATTACACAGTAATTGTAGAATTAGATACTTAAGTGTTGTTTAAAGATATCCTCTAAAAGTAAAGAATAACGTATTATGAGAGTAGAGTACAAGATGGCATCTAACAACAACAACAACAAATTCAATGAAATCAATATACTGACAGTCTAATTTTGAGTGTCTACTATTTTAAAAACTGGCACATTATCTATTAAGGGGAAATATTGGAAAATTTCAGATGTTAGCAAATATAAATTGGCTCTTAAAATATATATGTAATCCATACATAGATAAATAGATAGATAGATGATAGATACCACACTCACACATATAGAAAGACACAAATATAGTACATTAATTACACTGAAGTAATCATTAATATAAAGCTGAGCTCAGTGGTGCATACCTGTAACCCTAGCAACACCAGAGGCTGAGGCAGGTGGATCATGAGTTGGAGGCCAAAGGCAGCCTGAGCAACTTATTGAGACCTTGTCTCAACATAAAAAGAGAAAGGGGCTGGAGAGACAGCTTAGTGATGGATCATTGGCTTAGATGGGACAGACCCTGAATTCAACCCCTCAGTACTGCAAAAGTAAAGTAATAATTAATATCAAATATAAGGTAAAGATACCTGTCACAAGATCATTTAGATTAAATAGACCATTTAAAATATTTTATACAACTCAGTACATATGCTACTTATTCTTTTTTTTTTTTTTTTTTTTTTTTTTTTTTTGTGGTACTGTGGGTTGAACCCAGGGCCTTGACCTTACATACTTTGCAAGTACTGAACCGCTAAGCTGCATTCCCCGCCCCCCCCCTTTTTTTTTTTTTTTACTTTTTGAGACAAGGTCTCACTAAGTTTTGCAGACTGCCTCTGGTCTCGAACTTGCGATCCTTCTGCCTCTGCCTCCCGAGCCGCTGGGATTACAGGTGTGCGCCACTGTGCCCAGCTGCTACTTATTCTTTGTAAATGTATGACTGCATCAGATATTTATATAATTATAATAAAAATTGACCAAGAGAGTAACTTTATAAACTAACATATATTATGACCAAGAACAACAGTATGTATAGCTACTTCTAGAATGCAAGGAGAGAGCACATAATGGTTTTATATATTCAGTTTTCAGAAAAGAAATAGTAAATCTAATTATTTACAAATTTCTCTTACAGGAAAATAGGATGAAAAATCATTTACAAATGGAGTATGTATGAGTATATACAATTATATAGCATTCATGCTATGACTCAGCAAAATCAAGGAAAACTGACTAAGAGAAACAAAGAAAAGTGGAGCAGTCATACAAACATGCAGAGATGCACACACATGTCATATACATAGAATGTGGGCCTATGCTTTTACTCACAAAATAAATATCTCTTACATGTAAATGTATTATGGGATACTATGAATTTTAATACTGTCAAATACAGTATCAAATATATTTCAAAACCATGTTTTATTTAGCTTTTTTGATATATTTCTCTCCCTCTCAACACTCTCACACACACACATACAGATGCTAGCTTAACTAAATTGAAAATCTCCACTTACATGTGAGTGTACTGTTGGGTCAAAGACAACAATTGTCCTTTGTCTATATATGTTTTACACCTATACAGCTAGTTCAGCACGTCATGCAGAAATAAATTGAATGTTGTATGCGGATGAATTAATTTACCAATTAATGAATAGTTGCAGAAAATAAAATTCTGGGGCTGTTGATCAGTGGTAGAGCACACAATTAGCATGCATGAGGGTACAACTTTCAATCCTCAGAACCAAATGAAACCAAACTAAACAAAACCAAAACAGAAAACCTAAATTCTAAACATATGTTTACCTTTAATTATTTGTGGAGTTGTGCTTCTCTTTATTTCCTCAAACCTCATTGTTGAACTCTAAAAGTCCTTTGATTCTTCATGTCTGATAACCTTTAAATATTCAGTTTTACAAAATTCACAGAAGACATGATGACTTTAAAAGAATCAAAGCAATCTCTCCTTTCCTCTATATGTACATTGAATAAAATTGCATTTAAGTAAGTTCTCATGTTCCAACTGAATAGCTTCAATTTGTAGATTCCAAATACAAAATATGGATGACATCACATTGCCCAGAAAATAGTTCATTGGGACCTAAACTCATTATCATTGAAGTGTGAAGTTCTAATTGTATTACTTGCCGTAGTATATCTTCAATATAGATATTACTCAATGTCTGTAAATTCAAGAAGTAGGAATTGGAGAGATTATAACACAGGGGAGATTTATGCTAAGAAGATTCTCAGTTGTCATGATTAAGAATTTTCCACTCATTATGTGAATCCTATTGATCATTGCAGGAAGCAAAAAAGTGTGCTATTCATTGATTTTCTGTGGCTACTGAATGCATTAGGCTTGACACATTTGATGGGTAGGCAGATTTTCAAAGGAAGCTCAGTTAAGCTAATCGTAGTTCAGAGGAATATTCACAATGGAATAAGAAACTTTGTAATTGCAAGAGAAAATAGAAGAGTCAGAGGACTAGATTATGAGCCATATCAGCATGAAAATTAGACATGAGCTTTTTCCCAAGATGCTACAGTAAAACACATTGGGGCTTTGGTGCTATTTCTCACAAATATTGCAATCACTGGGTAAATTTTGTTTTAGCTTTTCACCCTTTAGCCAAGATAGTGAATGCAATGCAATTAGTTATTCTTTCCTCTTAGCTTCAAAAGGTTATCAGAATTCTATCAAGTTTATAAAAAGTTACTGAAGAAATTATATAATTGCACAGCACAGGTGAAATTGATACCATACTACTATGTGTAAATTCAGTATTTATTTATAATGATCTATTTCTCATTCCCTTCACTATTATACAGAATCCTTAACAAATTTTTATCTATTAGTTATATCATAGACTATCAAAATAGGAAATGATAGAAAATTCAAATCATAAAGACCTATTCTACTCTGGGAATTAATTCTCATTTCAAATTTAAATCTAAGAAGTATGATCTTGTATCCATGTTGGAAGCTGTCTTAGTGACTTATTAACATAATATCAGACTACAATCTTACTTCTCAGTCAAAATCCTATGTATATTTTTCCAGTACATTAAGTACAAGGGCACTTTGTATGCTTTAGGTGAAGATTAATTAAATTAGCATAAACTAAGTGGTCTTTTATGCCCATAAACAAATATTGTATATTTGGCAATCACCTTTCTCATTTTTTCCAGACCATTTAGCATGCAAGCATACAAATAAATATATAAGAATAAATGAAGACATGTGGACTTTTAATATTACATTCCAAGTTAATAGAAACTAAGAAGAAAGTAGCCCCATCTCGTGGGCACAGTAGTATGTCTTTTTCCCTGTCTTTGGAAGTATTTCAATATAGATAGCTATTATAAATTTTCAATCATGTGTGACTTATTTGAATTTTATCAACTCTTCTGTTTTGTGTTCATTATTAAAATGCTATGAGAATTAAATATTTTAAAGTATGGAAGCAACTATATTATTTCATTTCTATTACTTATACCTGACTTTTAGAGTATGACATCTGTGTAGATCAAACTGATTTCCAGGACTGGGTCAAGAAAGAGGCTCAATACAAGTTTTGAGACTTTGTATTTGAGGAAAGTGAGGTTCATGCAATTTCACTCATGTACTATTGTTGTTTCAGAAAATAAATTATAATACTAGAATTTCAATCTAGAACTTCATATTACAAGTCTAGTGTCCTTTATTCATGCTCCAAATGGCTTTTATTTTTCATTAAAAATTCAAAAAAGAATTACTCTACTTGAGCAAGTGGCCTTTGATTGCAAAATCCTAACCTATTACAAGAATACATAATTTCATCCCATACTCTACCTCTGAAAATATTTTTCTATGATTTTCATTTTAAAACATTAGGTTTTATTTTCCTTATAGTTCACATCAATATACAGAAGCTGCCAAAAATGTCTACACAATAACTATATTAAAATTGTAATGGTCAACATATACTGATAACAAAAGATAAATACAAGTCATGTTTGACTTCTCCCAGTACAAGAGGTCATACTACACATTGCCAACATAATTCAATTCAGCTTTCTAAAGTAATACATAATGTCTCTTAAAATGTGTATGCATTTTTGGGAACACTCAGTATAAATATTTTTAAGAATTCTACCAGACACAACTGCGTCATATACATAGAACTGCTGTAAAGAGCCAGGCGTGGTGGCTCATGCCTATAATCCCAGCGGCTCGGGAGGTAGAGGCAGGAGGATCAAGACCAGAGGCAGTCTGCGAAACTTTGAGAGACCCTGTCCCAAAAAGTACAAAAATGAACTGAGGGTGCAGCTCAGTGGTCCAGCACTTGCAAAACATGCAAGCGCAAGGCCCTGAGTTCAAACCTCAAAACCAGAAAAATAAATAAATAAACAAATAAATATGGAAAAAAAGAGAATTGCTGTAAAGAGAGCTAAAAGTTTTGAATGATAGAATTTATTCTGAGGAGTGTGTCTTACAAGTAAGAGATTACATAATATTGTCCCAAGCATGACTGGAAATATCCCAAGAAGTCCATATTGTACTATAGTAGCACATAGAGTAATTTAAGTTAGGAGAGTTGTATAAAATTTCTTCTTAAATCCCACCTTGGATATGAGAGAGAAATGGAGATAATTTGGAGCTTTGTTGAAAAAATAAAGACTAACATGAGGGAGACTTGTGTTTATGTCAAATGTTTAGTAACTGTGGCAAAAAATGACATTGATAGAAGAGATTAAATCAGAGGCTTTGATAGATTTCTCCAAATATTTCTCATGAGATCAATTCTATTCTGGCATTGCGGATTTCAACAAAAACGGAAGCAATGTGTACAAGTATCAAAGATTCTTGGTTCACAAAAAATAAATATGTTATTTTAAGAATTGATTCACAAAGATTCACTAACATGGGAAACACTGAATCATGTAAACTCATAAAGTCTGATCATTCCTAATCAGCTTGCCCCACCACATGTCTGTCAGTTTGCCATGTTGCTGTGAGGCTAGAAGCTATGCTACCAGTATTACAGATACCATCAGGGTCAACCATGTTGGACAGGTTTTAGGTAGGATTCCAGACTGAGAGACTAGGGAGGAGGACTTGGCAACCCACTCCTGCATTGTTTACTATTTTCCCTCCAGAATCCTTTGCTATTGCCACTCAAGGTTGAATTTTTTCATTAATTCTTTAAGCTTGAGAAAAACAGAGTGTATTTTTCTCTTTTGTTTTTCTTTACTCAGCCCTTTGCATGTCATTATAATATTCCATTCTCATTATTAAGGTGGAAGTTCAGCTGAAACCTGTCCACTATGGATGGCCTTGCTGGTATCTGAAAACCAGTGGCATAGATTTTAACATCACAGAAATATACAAGCCTCCACAGTGTGGCAAACTGACAAACAGGTGGGGAATTTTCAAGTAGATAGTAGCTAAATTCTCATAACATACAAGGCAGACTCAAACCATGACTAATGGCAAAATCCAGAAATTGTTAAGACTGGTATGAACAGGAAAATTTTCCCAACTATGTGCATTAAGAAGCACCACAGAAAATAATAAGCTCTTGAATATGATCTCTATTTAAAAATTAAAATCATATGAGAAAATAAATTTCCATGATGAAAAATCAGCAGATATAGTAAAACTTTGTATATTCCAAGCTACCATAAATAGAACAATTTTAAGAAAACTAGAAAACAAAAATAACTGGGCATGGCGGTGCATGCCTGTGGTCCCAGTGATTTGGGAGGCAGAGACAGGAGGATCACAAGTTCAAGATAAGAGGCACTCTGTATAATTAAGCGAGACCCTGTCTCAAAAAGTAAAAAAATGGGCTGAGGGTGCAACTGAGTGGTCCAGCACTTGCAAAGCATGCAAGTGCAACGTCCTGGAGTTCAACCCCTAGTGCCACACACACACACACACACACACACACACACACACACACACACTATATATATATATATATATATATATATATATCCTGAGGATAAAAAATGCACTTAAAATAATGGAAACTGTTGTGGCAAAATAGAACAATGAGGGAAAAGATCAGAGTTGCTAATAAGACAAACACACGTTTAAGAAAAATATTATTGAAATCAAACCCAATAGACTAAACAATACATGAGTCAAAACTTCCACACCAAGTCAAAATTTTAAAAAGTTAAAGTCATAAGATAATTTAGTAAATTTGAAGTATAGAATGAAAATTTACAGCCTATTTCAATTTTGTATTAGAAATAAGAAAGAACAAAATATTTAAAGTTGTGGGTATATATATTTCAGCGAAATTTGATTTTATATTTTTGTAATTTAAATATCAATCTCAAAATTAAATGGACCCAGTGATTTCATAGCAAGGTTAACACAAATAGATCCCAAGTTAGATACAATATAACAACAAAATTCTGAAGAGATAACAAATATCTTAACATTAATGGAAAACAGAACAACCTAAAAAATAAAAAGTTCAATCTGCAGTAGATTTCTAATCAGCAATTCCACATGTTGTGCATGAAAGAATGTTGTTTAAGGCTGTGTGCAACAGCATATATAAACTATAATGATACAAATGGTGAAAAAGACAACAAAAAAGTACTGATGGTAAAATGAAGTGAATAGCAAATTAAAAAAAAAAACAGAAAAAAACGTGTAAAAATAAAACAAAACAAAGAATATTAAAATAATTAAAGATAAATTGACAGCAAAATTCCAAAAATCTGAAGCTTTGTCCTCCCAAATACATTTCTTTAAAGTGCATGAAGCCAAAGTTTACAGACTTTTCAGATTAAATTACAATTGCTACATCTTTCAAAAACAAACTGAACAAACATAAAAGAAAATATTACTGGATAAAAGAAACTATTCATTTTAAAAATATTCACTATTTTCATGATTTACATGACAACTTGAGACTGTAAATAATTGATGACTGCAATACAAAATCATTTTAAGTTTCATACTTTGGAAGTGTATTGAATTCCAAGCCTGGCATAGTAGTGTACACCTGTAATCTCAGCACTCAAGATGCTGGGGAAGGAGCATCACCACAAGTTCCAGGCCAGCCTGGGCCACAGAGTGAGATTATCTTTCAGCTTCACCCTATCCCCCTAAAAGTACTGAATTTGTTTTAATATTAAGGTTGTATGTATATATAAACCAAACATAGAAAGGCTACATATCTGAAGCAAAAGAGGAAAATAATATTCTTTTCTTCCATAACCAAAAAGTTTGATAGGCTAAAGATGAACTCAATTTTTTTATTTTTTATTTTTATTTAATTTTTAATTAATTAATTTGTGGTACTGGGGGTTGGACCCAGGTCCTCATGCTTGCGTGCTTTGCAAGTGCTGTAACAATAAGCTGCACCCTCAGCCCATTTTTTTACTTTTTGAGACAGTCTTGCTAAACTACGCAGACTGCCTCTGGTCTCCAGCTTGCGATCCTCCTGCCTCTGCCTCCCGAGCTGCTGGGTTACAGGCATGTGCCACGATGCCAGGCTAACCTTAATTTTTAATAATTGGGTTTAGCTCAGTTGGTCAAGTGAGTTTTCTGCATGCTCTGAAGCCCTGGCTTCAATCCCCAGCCCTGTAAATATTGGAGAAGGACCTGGCAGCCCACTCTGGTAACAATCCTGAAAACAATCAGCCATTGAAAACCTTATGAATAGCAGAGAAGCACTGACAGTGCTGGGCATGGCACAGTGTCAGGGAGTGTTTTGTTCTATTGTACACAGGGTCATTATGGATTGACCCAAATCAGCAGCACCTGAAGACAACAATAATGTTTTATTCTATTGGAAAACAATATATTTGGAAGCTATCCATTTCATAGACATGTTCTCTGATGTTGATCTGTCCCAGGAGGAGATCTTTATATTGGACTTCAGTTCCAGTAGATTCTTTGCAAGGTGATCATGGGAATTATTGGGTAAAGGTTTAGCTTGGTGAATAAGACAGGGATTGCATGAAACTACTATCTTGAATTTAGTGTTTAGGCAACTGGAGTTCAATCCCTGTGGGTACCTCTGGGACAAAGTGTGGATCCTACCACACAAGCATCTTCTGAAAAGCATGACCTATTTTTTTTTTTTTTTTTTTTTTTTTTGGTAGTGGAGGTTGAACCAAGGGCCTTGCCCTTGCATGCTATTCAAGTGCTGGACCACTGAGCTGCATCCCCAGCCATTTTTTTTTTTTTTTTTAACATTTTGAGACAGGGTCTCACTAAGTTATGCAGACTGTCTCTGGTCTCGAACTTGCCATCCTCCTGCCTCCACCTCCCTAGCCACTGCAATAACGGGTGTGTGCCACCGCGCCTGGCTAGCATGATCATTTTCTCATGTTTAGTTGAGCAATATTATTGGCTTGGTAAATCCCAGAACTTCTGACCAGGCAGATATAATGAGAGAGAATTCTCTGTCCAAAGAAGCCCTTAAACAGATTTGCTGGTGCTCACTGTTAGAAGTCATGGCAATAAGGTCTATTGGTGTTGGTAGCAAACCAGGCCACAAACAACATCTTCTTCAGTCATACATTTTTCCTAAAGCTTGGATTATTTGTATTATTTCTGTATATTACATTACTGAAAGCATCCACAATTTCTTCAGTCAATAAATTGAGTTGAAAATAGAGTGAACCCAGCTGGAGTAACCTAACTCACCATGAATTGATGAGTTGGTTACCACTGTCATTTATGTGTGTATGCACTGGAAGAAAATAGTGCTGTAAAATTGAAAACATAAAACCTGTATAGTGTTTTTATACCTATCACAATTTTCTGCATAAATTGAAAATGATGTGATAAGAATAGCATTTTGCATTTGTGGCTTTAGACATATCTTTCAGGATAGTTTATTTCTATATACTCCAAGTCTTTGGTAGTCATTTCTTCACCACTATTACTTTCCTTTCAATGTAATTTTAAAGAGGTAAAAGGTTTGATTTTCTTCATTGAAATAAATCCTTTACTGAACAAGAATACAACACACACACACACACACACACACACATACACACACAGACACACACACACACACATAAAATTTACCATATATTTTGTCTTCTAACATATTGTTGTTAGGTGATATCAAGTTATGTCAGACTCATAGTGACCCTCATGAGGTTTTCAATGTCTGATTGCTTCAGGACTATTTCATAACATATTAGGCATTCATAAATGTTTATTTGAACTAAATAAACCAGTTTCAGCTAAAGTTTTATTTTATTTTATTTTTCTTCTAAGTTTTCAAAAATATTTACATTTGTCTAAGAAATTAAAATTCAATATAATAAAAGTTTATGTTTAAGTGGCTATTTATTAGTTATGGGTATTTATTGATTCTAAAATATAATTATAAATTATTATATGATCAATGAAGAGGAGGCTTATACAAACTAACTCCAATATATTTTGTTTACATAGTAATTTTAAATTCATGCACTGTCTTAACCTACATAGTAAACATACATTCTTAACTTGCCTTCTAAATTCTACAAAATATCCTTGTGAAATTGTTATAATTGTCTTTTTAAAAAAATTTTGATAACTTCATTCTGGATCAATGTTTCTATGTTCTGGCAGAAAAAGAATAAAGGCAACTCTTATATAAATTAGTTTTCTTACCCTGTAATATTTCTGCTTAATATGATGAAAAATAATTTAAATTTTAAATTTATTTTAATTTTATTACTAAGTATCCTTCAGGGACAACATATTTTCTGTCCAGAAAATTAATAATTTTAAAATGTGCTTTCAATGTGCATTTGCCTACCAGAAAAATGTATAAACCAAAGGCTTAGGAAAACATGCATTATACATTTCTATATATGATATGCTCTACATGTCTTCTGGGAATGTGACCAAATTACTATCCAAAAGTAAACATGAAAGATACATATTCCGTTTTTGCAAAATCAAGCCCCAAGACAATAGTCCATTAGTATTGAAAATAAATAAAACAATTTGCTTCTATTTGTCTAACCGGCTTTTAATTTGTTTCTTAGAATTGCATCAAAATATTTACTGAGTCAAGTATTTTACTTTGTGAATTCTTTCTCTCATATCTACATTTACAAAATACATATTAAGTAAATATTCTCTATATTGAATTTCTTTTTATCTCTCTTCAAAAATATGAAATATTCATGGAATCGGGTTGAAATACAATGCTAATAAACATGCCCAATGAGTAAATTCAAACACCAAGTGTATTGTCTTTTCTCACAATCAGTAGCATAATGTAGGTGACAATTTTTCTTTTTTACTATTTATTTTGTTTTATATTTAAGTGGATAGATGTCTTTTCTAACTAGAAAATGAATGTTACTTGTCAAAGTTCTATTCTCAGGTAATTAAAGTATTAATAGATGTTAAAAGGTGAGTGAATGAATGGTGGTTGATGAGATGGATTCAAGAAGAATGGGTCCAAGGAGAGTTATTGATAATAATCTAATCGAACACGCAGAGTTAACTCATTGGAAAAATGAAAATAATTTAATTATGAAATGTGATTTAGTAATAGAAATTAACCTCCAAATGAAAATATGAATCTTACATTATAACTGTGTAATTGTGTATGATTTTTAAAATTAATACTATATAAATACATATTTTGGAAAGCAGTGTGGTATAGTGAGGAAAACATAATAATGTTAG
>VMDO01013672.1:0-57347 GCA_007922755.1 Pedetes capensis | reverse complement strand
TTTTTTTTTTTTTGCATTACTAGGGAATTGAATACAGGGCCTTGTGCATATTTTGCAAGTGCTCTACCACTGAGCTGTACCTGCTGGCCCCTTAAATTTTTATTTTATTTTATTTTATTTTTTATCTTGAAACAGGGTTTCACTAAGTTATGCACACTGCCTTTGGCCTTGAATTTGTGATCCTTCTGTCTCTACCTCCTGAGTCTCTAGGATTATAGATGTATGCCACCTTGCAACCAGCTGGGGAAGTATTCTCTTGATTTGGGCTGGGAAGCAGGAAATCTCTCTGGAGAAGTTGTACTTTCTAGTTGTTTTTATCACTCATTGCATGCTTCATTGTAGAATTTTGTAGTTCTGTTCTGTTCTGTTCTGTTTGTAGTTCATTGTAGGATGTGGCAATCCACTCCTGAAGCAATCCTAAAATAGTTAGCCACTGAAAACCCTATGAGGATTGCTATGCATCACATCTGACTCAATGGCACCCAACAACAACAACAACTTGAGTTTTTATAATTTATAATCTTATATACTGCTAAGTCTGTTCTATGATGAGAGTTGACCATAGTAACTTTTTAATTAAAATACCTAAATGTGAACATCCTGGAATGAACCTTTTAAATTTGTGACCTTAGCTTACACTAGGTTTTTATTTGTAGTTACATATTTTTATAAACTAGGACATTAGCACTGTAGTTGAGAAGGAAGAATATAATTTTGTTATGAGAATCATGTGTGATATAATCACTTACTTTGCTGAATGTACTTTCTCATTTATTTAGCAGTATAGGGCATAACCTGTTAAATGAAAAGTTAAAGCATACCCTATATATGAAAATGTATTTTTATTTTAGTATTTTTTTAATGGCAAATTTCTAAGATAGTACTGTTTTCTCAGTGTTTTTTAAGCATATTTAAGTCTTTTGCTGATTCAGCATTTTTGTTCTGAACTTTAAAGTGTACTATTACCCAGTGATTGTACGAATATAGTTATATTTGTCTCTCATTCTCTGTCATATTTTTCTAGTTATGTTTGTCTCTCATTCTCTGTCATATTTTTCTTCAGTTTTTCCTTTTTAAATTTTATTTGTAATGTAAGCTTATTAGAATTACTATAAACCAAAATAAACTGATTCTAAGTGGAGTTTAGTGGCTTTTATTGTTTAAATAAGAGAATATGCATTTTATGAACTTCTTTAATGGTTATATTTTTTGTTTATTGATGTTCTGGGGAGTTGAAGTTATAGTATAAATGACCTTTGATCCATGAGGTGTTACTCTACTTCTTGTACTATCTCTTAGAGCTATAAATTGCCTTACAGGTCTAAGTTGCCTGTAGCTTTCTCTTTCTTTTATTTTGAAAATAACTACATAAATTAATATTCCTAAATTTCTAAGAGATCATTCATTCATGCACTTGTTTATTCAACAAACTATTAACCAGTGTCAATTGTTGTGCTGTCTACTTTAATACTTATTGAGGAAACAAAGATGAAAAAATATGGCTCTTGCCCTTGAAGGGTCAGATTTTAAAAATTGGAGTATCTTAATGTTAAGGAGTAAAAACATTGTCCTCTGTCTTCCCTCAAAATTGACAGTAAGTTGTAGAAGTTTGATCAGATTGTTTCAATTTTTTTTTCTTCCAGTGGGAAGATCAAAGATTATCTTTCTGTGATCTCATACATAATTGCTTAGTTTCATTAACTTATCAGGAGGTGCATAATGGTGATATTTAGTTCTGTATTTTTTTTCCTTTATCACATGGAAAATGGAATTCTCCTCAGTGCTGGGGACTGAACCTAGGGTTTTGCACATGCTAGGCAAGTGCTTTACCACTGAGCTTAATCTCTAAAACTCCTTACATTTTTTTTTTTTTTTTTTTTTTTTTTTTAAGACTGAGTCTAACTGTATGGCTCAGGCTGGCCTCAAACTTGTAGTCCTCCTGTTTGGCCTCCCATTTAGCTGGGTTTACTAGTGTGTGATACTATGCCTGACAGGATGGAATAGTTTTAATGAGAAAATTATCCTTACCAATTACAGTTGGTTGCTATTATTTACAGATTCCATACTTCGAAATTTACCTGCTTGCTTTAACTTACTATAACTTTAAAATCAATACTCCTGATGCTGTATCAGTCAGTAACAGACATGAGCATACACAAAATGAAAAAAATTTTGAGTCTCTTTAATGTGCCTGTTCCCAGCTGAGGTTGAATAAGGTGATTGTCTGTCTTCTAGTTTTGCTTTTCATAGTTTATTTAGTGCTTTATTTTCACTTATTTTTCCTGTTTTTCCTTCCTTCCTTCCTTTCTTCTCTCCCCTCCTCTCCTCACCTCGCCTTGCCTCTATTCTCCTTTCCTTTCCTTACAGTTTTGTACTTTAAAATGGCTCCCAGGAGCTGGGTACAGTGGTACATGTTTGTAATCATAGCAATTTCAGGAGGTGGAAGCAGGAGGATCACAAGTTTGAGGTCAAAGGAAGCCTGTGTAATTTAGTGAGACCCTGTCGCAAAGTAGAAAATAAAAATGGGCTGGGGGTGAATCCCACTAGTAGAGTACTTGAAAAGTAATGTGTGAGGCCCTGGATTCAACCCGCAAGTAGTGAAAAATAAAATAAAATGGCCCACAGGCTTGGTGCTGAAGTGCTGTATAGTGTTTCTAAGCACTAGAAAGCTGTGTTGTGTCTTATGGAAAAAATACATGTATTAAGTAAGTTTACTTCAGCTAAATGTGTAATGCTGTAAGGTGTTTTAAATAGACACATACATACAACAAGGTTGTGTATTGATTGATGGAAATCTTCTGACCACAGTGGCTAGCAGGAACCTAAACTTGTGTTTTTCCTAGGAGCAATTGTTTAGTGTTTGATTATTCTGTGCTTGCAGTGACTTTATAACATAACTACTGTGGATCAGTCTGCAGCCATAGCACCCTAGTATCTGATTCCGCCTGGTCTCGGAAGTGAAGCAGGGTTGGTGTGGCTAGTCCTTGGGTGGGAGACTGCCTGGGAATAACAGGGATGCTGCAGGATAGGGAGAGGGACCTGGCAGTTCGCTCCCAAAACAGTCAGCCACTGAAAACCTTATGAATAGCAGAGAAACACTGACATAGTGTCCAGTATGGCACAGTGTTGGGGAGTGTTTTGTTCTGTCTTGGACAGGGTCTCTATGAGTTGAACCTGACTCGCCAGCACCTAACAACAACTATGGATCAGCTGCTTTTATTTTCCTGAGGAACAGAAGGACATGATTTTAAATGAATATAAAAGGCATACTTCATATTTTATGAATTATAGAAGTAGACAGTTTCATGAAGGAGCCTGATGAGACCATTTTTGGAGTTAAGTTCATTGCTGTATTTCTAGCACTAGACTTGTGTTTGGTACATGGTAAATACTCAGTAAATACAGAGGTTGCCAACATATGTATACACAGTTTAAGTACTAAAATGATAATATATACAAATAATGAAAGATGAATCCAGTCACATTTGACTTCTGCAATTACAAGAGGTATTCAAAGTGGTTACCATTGTAATTTAGTTCAACTTTGAAAAGTAATAACATAGATAATATCTCTTAAAAAATGTGTACATTTCTTTGATGGCCTAGCATTTATTGAATGAAAGTGAAGCCCCCAAATGGAACATGAGTTTCCTTGATGGCTTGCAGTTAAAATTTTATGTCATTGCTGTAATTAGGGTTTGCAGTCAAGTTTATGATTATAGATAGTGAGATGACCTGATTTTATAGACTAGTATGGTTAATGTTTCAGTAATGCAAATTTGACATTATCTCTATTTTAATTTTCTTTCTTTCTTTTTCTTTTTATTTCCCCTCTGCTTGATTTTTTTCCCCACTGTCATTCTTCTGGTCTGCATCCATACCACTGTGGCAACCTATCCTGTCAGGTCTCGGAAACTAAGCAGGGTGGGGCCTGGTTAGTGCTTGGATAGGAGATTGCTTGGGAAGACTAGGTGCTGTAGACTGGGGAGAACGACTCTGCAGCCCACTGTCAAAAAACAAGCAGCTGTTGAAAACCCTATGAATAGCAGAGAAGCACTGACAATAGTGTTTTGCCTGTTGTACATAGGGTCGCTGAATGGGACACCGACTTGATGGCACCTAACAACAGCAACATCATTCTTCTTCTTGTTAGGTGTCCTTGAATCAGGTACGACTCATAGGGACCCTGTGTACAATAGAATGAAACACCCCCCAACACTGCTGTGTCTGGCACCGTGTCAGTGCTTCTCTGCTATTCACAGGATTTTCAGTGGCAGATTGTTTCAAGAGTGGGTTGTTTCAAGAGTGGGTTGCCAGGGCCTTCTCCCATTTTTGTGGTGCTGGGGATCAAAAACAGGGCCTCAGAGAGTGCAGTGCAGCACTCTACCAACTGTGCTAAATCCAGCCCCTATCATTCTTAAAGGGGCAGGAAATAAAGAGTGATCTCTCCTCTGCATGTACATACAACAAATGCTTTGGAGGCTGGGCATTTTTAAATTAAGTATTCCTTCCAACTATTGAGACACATGGCCTTTGATAAGGAGTATTATGAATGAGTGTTTAAATTCACTTGTGAAATTAAAAATAGAAGGCACAAAAGACATTTTGAGGACCTATAAAACAGTCATATCCTAGTGCATTCGTTTGCTTTTTGTTATGTACTGAAATACCCGAGACTGACCACTTTTATAAAGAAAAGAGGTTTAGCTCTTTTTTAGCTCTCAGTTCTGCAGGTTCAAGGGGATGGTGCTGACAGTCATATCTATTTGGTTCTGGTGAGGACTTCATGGCTGATGGCCTCATGGTAGGAGTGCATATAGACATGGTCAGACAAGGAAGTCAGAGAGTGGGTGAGGGCTCCCTTATAACTCAGTCTCCTGAGAACTGACCTAATCTTTTCCAAGGACATGCCCCCTATGACCTAAAGATCTCCTACTGGGACTCACTCCTTAAAGGTCCCACCACATCTTAACATCATCACACTGGGGACCAACTTTCTGATACATAAACCCTTGGGGGACATACTTAAACCATGTCCAAACCATGGCACCTCGTTACGGAAGAATAATTAGAATTTTTTTTTTTTTGGTAGTACTTAGGGGTTAAATGTAGGGCCTCACACATACTTTCCAAGTTCTCTACCCTAAGCCTACTTTTTACTTTTTATTTTAAAGTCTTGCTAAATTGTGCAGGCTGCCTCCAGCCTTGAACTTGATCCTCTGGCCTTTGCCTTCTGAGTTGCCGGGATTACAAGTGTATACCACTGTGTCTGGCTTTAGAATACTAACTTAATTAGACAAAATAATATGTTTATTGATAAAATTTAGATTTTAAATATAATTTCTTATTTTAAAATTGCCCAAATTATAATTATATGATATAGTATATTTTGATAATGCTGTTATTATGCAGTAGTTTTCATTGTAGGTTTTCCTATTTTTCCTTTTTTCTTTTCTTTTCTTTTTTGGTGCCCAATCTCACTTTGTACCCCAGGGCTGGCCTTGAACTCATGATCCTCCTGCCTCTGCCTCTTGAGTTTTGGGATTATAGGTGTGTGGCACCCTGTCTGACTTTATAACTAAGCTATATGCTAGAGAAGTGCTTTTATCACTGGGCAGCATCTCCAGCCTTTAGAAATATTTTTTAACTACTACCTATATAACTATATTTTGCAGTATAACCAGTGATACGTGTATATTTATTTAAAGAACTAAAAGTCTTATTAAATATGACTTACCTTTATTATATATGTGCACTCTGTTTTCTTTTCTGCTAGATTCTATTTGAGAAATTGCTGCTTGAGACCCATTAAATTGAGTAAAGAACCACTAATGGCTTCTGATCCATAGTTTGGAGAACACTAATAGAACCAAGGGTTAATTTTTAAAGGTTAGAAATTCCTAGATTTTGATACGAATGCACAGGGACATGGCTGAAATTGTTTCAAAAATATAGTGTTGTTAGATGATATTTAGTAAAGTTTTCCGAGACAGAAAAGTTTTTGTAGTATGTAATTAGAGAAATTGATCTCCACTTTTGACATTACAGTTAATGATTTAGCTTTTAAAAATAAGTGTTTATTCTTTTCTTAGACAACAACAATTGAGTTAATGCCAGAAACCAGTAACTAGGACACTTGCTGCTAATAGAAATATGATGTAATAGCCAGCCACCACATCACAAATACCCTCACTCATTTAAATTTCAGAAAAGCCTGAAGATGTATATTATAATATAGTTTTTAAAGAGACTGAATAAAGCATTTGAAACACCACATGAGACATTTCATGTACTAAATATGTTTTTTTTTTTCATTTGAGACAAAACCCAGGAGGAATCAACGCTTTGGCAAAGTAACATTTGTATATAAAATTTGATTTAAAATTTTAACTGTTGCAGTTTTGTACTTGCAAAGAATGTAAGTGAAAGTTACATGAAAATTTACCTATGGAAGATTTTAATTATTAATATTACAAGTACATAGAACAATTCTGTATTCCAACAGTATTTTGGAAACTAAGTAGACTATAAATAGTCATTTTTAAAAATTTAGAACTGCTCATTAGTGTTTATTTGAGAATTGTAGTTAGGTCCTGGTGGTTTTCTTATGAGGTAGAATATACTATATGGGTACGGTCTCAGAGTACTTTCCCTGTTTTCTCTAGTTGCAGACCTTAAGGAGGTCAGCTGGCTCTATAAGGTCCTAAATTATTGGACCATGCAGATTAGAGAATCTGATGTTCTGTTTTCTATTTTGAAGATTGATCAGTGATCATCAAATTAGAAGTATGTGAGTGGCCTACATTTCTACTCATATAATCAAATTGTGTCTAATGTTTTCTGTATTTAGAAGCTCGTTTTTATCTTTATTAGTAGAATGTTATATCAAAATTGAAATTGTCCGTGAAAGCAAAGTTATGATTATTCACTTTTATTCATTCTTGGATAATTTTTAAAAGCATCTTTTTGATGAATTCCCTGTATTTAAATATTTTGTTACTATTTATGCACACTTGTGTAGCTAAATGCATGTTTATTATTTTTAGTAGTAGAAGGATTAAGGCTTCAGGTAAAGGGGAAATATCTCTTTCTTTAAAGATGAAAATATCCTCAAGCATTATAAATAATTATTTCTGTTATAAAAATTATAAACAGGATATATTTCTTTGACTGCCTGATTTTTAAGTTTTTAAGATATGTTTCAATTGTCTTTCTTGTAATTTTTGAATTTATGGTTTCTCAGAGGCACATTTTCAGGTTTTACTGTTGAGTGTATCTGCAGGTATAATACAATACTATCATTCTTCATTGGTCTTTTCTGCAACTAGTGGAATTTAAATGAATCCTCTGAATCTTATATCTAAACATATTTCTGTTTTCTGTTTGACTACAAGAAAGTGAAGAAATAAATTCGTTTTTTATGGGTACCAAACTGCATCCTATATAATGACATAGTTTTGTTTCTAACATTTTGATTTCCTTACTTAAATATTTTCTCAGCCAGGCACATGGCACACGCGTATAGTCTTGGTGACTTGGGAGGCTGAGGAGAGAGGATTGAGTTTGAGGCCAGAGGCAGCCTGTGCAAGTTAGCAAGATCCTGTCTCAAAATAAAAAATAAAAAATGGGGGCTGGATGTGAGTGTCAGTGATGGAGCCCTTGCTTAGCATGCATGAAGCCCTGATTTCAACCCCTGGTAATGTAAGAAAAAAAAAGTCTATATTTTTTTTCTCAATCCTTAGGTTTAATTGTAAGCTATTGTAAATACTTTTTTTGTTGTTGTTGTTGTTAATACACTTGGATTTTGAATAAAGAAAATATAGTTGTTACCTAGTGTTTACATTGGATTGTTTCTAAAAATATGTTGTTGTTGTTAGGTGCCGTCGAGTTGGTATCCGACTCATAGTGACCCTCTGTACAACAGGGGAAACACTACTGTCAGTGCTTCTCTGCTGTTCATAGGGTTTTCAGTGGCAGATTGATTTTTGGGAGGGGGTTGCCAGGTCCTTCTCACAAGCCTACAGCACCTGGTGTTCCCAGGTGGTCTCCCGTCCAGTTACTAACCAGGCCCAACCCTGCTTAGCTTCCGAGATCTGACGGGATCAGATTCCACAGCGCTAAGGCTGCAGGCTTCTAAAAATATATGTATTTATTTTTGCTGTGCTGGGGATGGAGCCCCTGGTCTTGCACGTGGTAGTCAAGTGCTTTACCACTGAACTACATCCCTAGCCCTATTTCTAAGAATAAATTTGTAAAACAATTCTTTGAAAAAATAACAATGTACTTTTCATTTCAGACTTTTCACATCTTAACTGTTTAATCTTTTGGTAATAGCTTGAGAACTGTGGATTCTTTTTTTAGAAAATGTCCAGGCATCTCCATGGATTTCAGGTTAAGAACACCACAACTCTGTCCAATATTGTTGGACTCTATTTTCATTCAAATTAAGTAAACAAAAACAATGATTTGTACAGGTACTTACTACATTTACTTATTTGACATACTCTTATAAAGTTTTAACAATGTTTTTTAGTTAATTTTAGGATGAGATTATCTGTTGATAGAATTAATATTTATTAAATTAATGCCTATGTATGGAAGAAATTAAAACAATAAAGAAAGATAAAAGTAAAAGTGTTGGGCTGAGAGTTAGTTCAGTTGGTAGAGCACTGCCCAGCAGTCTCTGAGGTCCCAAGTTTGATTCCCAGCACCACAAAAATGGAGAAGGATGTGGCAATCCACTCCTGAGCCAATCTCAAAACAGCCATTGAAAACCCTGTGAGGGTTGCTATGAATAGGACATGACTTGATGGCACCTAACAACAACAGCATAAGCAAAGTCTCTTTTTAACATTTTTTTTTTTTTTTTTGGTGGTACTTGGGGGCCCAGGACCTTGCACATAATTTTGCAAGTTGTCCACCACCAGGCTGCACCCCCAGCTCATTTTTTTATTTTTTATTTTGAGACAGGGTCTTGCTAAGTTATGGAGGCTGCCTCTGGCTCAAACTCAAAATCCTCCTACTTCTGCCTCCTGAGTCACTGAGATTACAGGCGTGCACCACTGCACTGAGCTTAACAATCTCTTATTATATTTTATGTATTTCCATTAGTAATTTTTTAGTTAGTGTACAAATTAATGGGTTCCATTGTGACATTTCTGTACATACATATCATTGTATATTGCTCATGTTTACCCCCCATTTCCCTTTCCTGTTCCCTCTCCCCACTCCTGCTGATCTCCTTCCCTCACGTCTAATGGTCTGTTGTTGCATAATTAGTCTCTGACTTATTCAGTATACTTCTGCTTTTAATTATTTGTTTTAAATACTTCAGTTGTTTGCTTCAATAGTTCTAAATAATATATATTCACTTTTTTTCTTTGATACTATGTCAAAGTTTTGCATTATCTTTGTTTTTATTCTCTAAGAATGGTAGGATTTTAAGCTTACATACCCTCATTTCTTCTTTTGCTTTTAAATGTTTGGGTAGTTATTATGTTTATTTCATCTGTCCCTTTTCTTTGATGCTTTAAATAATATCTTTTTATTTCTTGTTCTACTAAATTTTTACATTACGTCTTACCTTTGTACTATGCAAGATGCAAATATTCTTGCCCTGTTCTTCCATTTTATTGATGCCCCATTAACAGCCATACTTCTGTTAATTTTAGTGTAATTTTACCATAGTTATGGACAATAAAATTTATTGTCTTTTTTATGACATTTATCTTTCATTTATTGGTAAGATTAATACTGAAAGTTGAAAATCAGTTATCTTTCCATACCTTAGTATGATTGGCTTTGGAACCAAGTAGTGTGCCAGGGTTACTTTCCTTCCCTGCTTAGCGTTCTGTGGCGCTTTTTTCCTCCAGTTTAGGAGAATTTTCTTTGATTGTTTTTTCCTAATTTTCTCTGTCTTCCCTATTAATACTTACTATTGAGGGAATCCCTAAACAATCTGCCATTGAAAACCCAATGAGGGAGGCTATGAGTTGGACATGACTCAACGGCACCTAACAACAAATTGTAAGTTGGAGGTACTGAATTCTTCATGTCTTTTATTTCTGTGTTTTTTAAAGAAGTCTCTATTTTTGCTTGACATATTAAGATTGTTCTCTTGTCTTTGATTAGTCCTTTTACTATAGCATTATTTTGATATTATTTGTATGTTATTGTACTTTTCAGAAGCCTCTGAGGAACTGTTTTTATTTTTTGTTGTTTTTAAAGTTCTCTTCATTTTTGGGATGGGAGGGCATTTTTCTTTCAGATTTCGTCACACATGTAGTGATCCTTGATTGTCAGTTCATATTCATGAATGGAGGATTAGGTTAATATTTCTGGGTAAGTGGTTTGGGTTTCCTTTACTATTCGGTTTGCTTAGCTGTCTTTTGTTTTCATAAAGCTCTTGAAGTCTTGTGTATGAATAAGGCTTATTAACTAGAAGTGTTTAGAGATAGGAAGAACTCATTGGTTAATCTATAATATGTACAACTTAGGTGATAGGTGGGGTGTTAGGCTTAGACATCATAAAGTTACATATAAGAATCCTTAGGATCAAGTACAATGGATGATTATAATGCTGTGTATAGTATAAGAGTATCTTTAGAAATCTACTAGGCTAATACTCCCACTTTGTAATTATTAAAATAAATTTAGTTAGGTTAAGTATGTTTCCCAAGGTTATAGTACTAGTTAGTACCTAAATCAGCTTTCCAAGACTTGTTTTTGTCTAATTCTGTGTTCTATTACATAGATAGATAGGCAAGCAGCATCAAAGAGGTCTGGAAGCCGGGTAGCAAGGATCCCAAGAGCTGAGAGAACTGAAGCAGTGTACAAAGGTTTGGATTTAGTTATGAGAAAGGCTTTTGTTACCTAGTATGAGACTCAATCTTAGAAAAATTAGTGCTGAAGTTTATTCTTGGGGGCCTAAAGAAGTAAGCCCACATGGCAGAAACTGTAGGCGGCTTGTAGAAACTATAGAAAACCCTCTAGAAAGTAAAGGTTACCTCTGTGTGACAGCAGCAAAAACCTGGGACCCTCGGTTAGATACTATGAAGATGGAAATTCTGCCCACAAGCTGAAGGAGATAGGAAGAGGATTTTTTTTTCTCCTTAAGCCTCCAGATGAGAATGAGGCTGAGCCAATACCTTGAGTATAGCCTGAGCAAATGACTCAGCTAGGCTGTGCCCAGGCTTCTGATCCACAGAAAACATGATATAAATACATTTTTAAAAAACCTGTACATTTTTAGTAATTTGTTATGTAGCAATTGAAACTAATACATTTTTTCATGTCCACATATATTCTATTCTTTAGCACAGTGTCATTGTATAATAAACAATGCTTTCCCATCTAATTTCCTAACAAATAATCCATACTCCACTGTTCCTTAAAAAGCATGACAGTCATAGTCCACTTTTCTCTTTTGGTTTTTATGTGATGGGTTTGCATTGGTAATAAAATATAAATACAATAGGTACAATGGTGATATGTGTGGCACTGTAAGCGTTGTTATAACTGTGCCACTGCAATTTATGGTGCTCTGAGGAGCAGTGTGAAGTGATAAGAATACCACTCATGGTCTCTGTCATAACTACTCAATTCTGTTTTTGTAGCATGAAAGCAACCATAATGATAATTCATAAATGAGTCAGTATGGCTTCATTCCTATACAACTTCATGAACACTAAAATTTGAGTGTCTTATAATGTTCACATATTACAAAGTATTATTTTAATTTAATTTAATTTTTTGTGATGCTGGGGAGTTGATTCCAGGGCCTCACACATACTTTGCAAGTGCTCTACCACTGAGCTGTACCACTAGCCCATCTTTTCACTTTTTCTAAATTTTGAGACAAGGTCACACAAGGTTATGCTGTCTGTCTCTGTCCTTGAACTTGCAATCCTCCTGCCTCAGCCTCCTGAGTCACTGAGATTACAGGCATATGCCACTGCACCAAGCTATGAAGTATTATTATTATTATATTTTTCCAACTATGTAAAAATGTAAAGAGCACTGTTAGGTTGAAGGCTGTACAAAAATAGGACATGGGCAGGACTGAGCCTGTAGGCTGTAGTTTGCTGCCCTCCAGTATACATATACAAAGGCAATTCTAATACTGTTTGATGGGTACTATCATAGGGAAAATAGTAGCACTATTTGAGACTCTTAATAAGAAAATATTTTAATTAAACACCTAATTTGTTAAAAATATCTTTTAAATATAAAAAATACTATTGTTACAAGTTTATGGGTAGTTACCCAAATGTCTTGAACTGAATGGAATAAAGGAGGAAATGGCTTAATTTCTCACTAACCACTATTTGTGTGTGTGTGTGTGTGTATTGATTTTTCTCCCTTACTTGCCCATGAATAATATCCTAGTTAGTTTCCATTGATTTCTTGTCATGTGTATTTATAAGAATTCTTCAGTTTTGGTAGGGACCCATTTTCAGATATTAAAGTGACGTGTTGTCTTATCAGGTTCAATTTTAAGCTGATTTGTCACTTCTTCCTGCCCCTTTCTCCCCATTTGCTACTTTCAGGCTTGGCCCTTGGCCCTGGGCCCTCTATTAGGGAAAAGTCTTAGGGGCTGTTTCTTGATTCTTCTCTCCCTCATTCATTATGCTACTGTGCTGCTCCTTTTCCTCCCAGGGTTCATAAGGTGTGAAAGGGTGTGAAAGAGAAAGTGCAAAAGTCCTTCAATTTTATGATATGCTTTTAAATACTGTTTCCATTGTGGGGGCAGTTTTGCTTCTTGAGAGGCTTCAAATGGACTTCTTATGTAAAACTAACCAACCTACAAACATATATATATATATATATATATATATATATATATATATGCATGCGCAGGCATTGCAAAAAAGGAATTTACCTAACAAACTGAAAGTAATAAGTTATCTCTGAGAAGGACAGATGGGTTGAGGGACAAGTGTGTGGGCCTCCCAAGGGGTGTTTACTTCACTTGTGTTATTTGAATTCTTACCACATGTACAATGTGTTTTTGAGTATCTCATTAATTGAACATAAATGAAAAGCTATATATTGTAAATATAAAAATTTGCGAAAAGAACATTATTTCTTTCTAAATAATAAAGTAGAGAAGGGATTTTTAAAAACTTCTAAATTAAAATTCTGATATGTTTATTAACTTTTTTAAAAAGCTACATTTTTTTAAAGTTTTATGGTAAAGGTATAGTTGGGAGAACATATATTTGAGATATATTGCTCAGTTTTGTGTGTTTGAGCATGATTTAAAAACCCCTTTTCAGGTATAATTTAAATATGTAGTGCATAGATTTTAAGCGTATTTTATGCATTCTGACAAATGTATACATGCATATAACCCCCTCCCAGTTAAGATAGAGAACATTTACTTCTCTCTATACCACTTTCCAGTCAAAGTTTCTACCACCCTAGTTAACCACTGATCTGATTATTTTTAACCATAGCCTAGTTTTGCCAATTCTAGAACTTCAAATAACTACATTCATATAATATGTACTTATTTGTACCTGATGCATTCACTCAGTCTCCCTGACAAATTCACCATATTGTTGAATCAGTAATGCATACCTTTTTTTGTTTTTTTTTTGAGACAGAGTCTTACTATGTAACCCAGACTAGTCTGGAACTTGGTGTGCAGTGCAGATTGGCCTCATCAATTAGTAAAACAATGATGTTAAATAATTTCAACTATGATTATCTTTTTTCCCTTTAGTTTTGTTAGTTTTTGCTTCATTTTTCTTATACATGTATATGATTATATGTCTTTTGCATTGATATTTTTATCACCATGAAATGGACTTTGTAAGTTTGGAGTTACTTTTTGTTTTGATGTTGCTTTGTATGATAATGTAATCTCACAAGCTGAAATATCCTGATTACATAATATATCTTTTTCTATTTTACTGTCAATCTATCTGTGTCTTTGTGTTTAAAATAGTTTATTATAAATAACATATAACTGGGTCTTACTTTTTTATATAGTCTGACAATTTCTGCCTTTTTTGAATAGGCAGAATTTGGCCCATTTCATTATATGTGTTTTTTTCAGGGAGTGTACTGAGGGGTTGAACCCAGGGCCTTGTGCATACTTTGCAAGTGCTCTACCACTGAGCTGCACCCTCAGCCCTTTTTGTTTTTATCTTGGGACAGGGTCTCAGCTAAGGTTATGCAAGTTATGCAGGCTGCCTCTGGCCTTGAACTTGCAATACTCCTGTTTCAGCCTCCTGAGTCACTGGGATTACAGGCCTGCACCACTGTGCCTAGCTTCTGTGTACATTTTTTGGTATATACCATCCTTTTATTTGTTTTCTTTTTGTCTCATATGTCTTTTATTTCCTTGTTGTTTTAGCCAAATAATATTTAATAGTCCATCTCTTTCCTATCTTGGCTTTTTAGCTATTCTGCTTATTTTTTTAGTGTTTGACGTAAGTATTAAATAATTACTGGCTACTTGAATTAATATAGAACCACATTAATATGGATCACTTCACAAATATAAGAATTAAAAAAATTCTTTACTTATTTTAATTAACAAGTAGCAGTTATATATCCTGTATAATATGTTTTGAAATAGATACGTATCTTGGAATGGCTAAATTGAGCTAGTTAGTATATCCCTTACCTCACATCTTTATTATTTTTTGAGGGAGCCCTTAAAATTTACTCTTGCAGTGATTTTCAGGAAGAAATCTTAAATTAGTGTAATGCCATTTAGAACTTTGCCACTATTTATGTTGTCATATATTTTACTTCCACATGTTATAAATGACAGTAAGAGATTATTTATGCTTTAAATAGTAATATATGTAAATATAGTAATAGTAATATAATTCTCAGCTCTCCTTCGTCTTCTAGTGGCTTTCTTTCACCTTGTGGTTTTCTCTTTGTGGTGTTGGAGATTTGACCCAGCACTTGTTTCATGCTAGGCAAGCACTCTATCATTGAGCTACACTGTCAGCTCTTCACCTTGCTTGAAATACAGCTTCACTGGATTTAGAATTCTGGGTTGAAAGGTTTTTATTTTTCTCTTCTTCATTTCATTTCTTTGGAAATGTACTTTCATTTTATTTTGGGTTTCCACTGTTTCTGACAAGAACTTAATTACCGTATATGTTATGTGTACTTTTTCTCTATCTGGTTTTAAGATTTCTTTTAAGAACAAAATTTTGTTTTTAGCTGTTTGAGTATGATATGTCTCAGCATACTTATTACTATCTTCAATTTATAAGTTGATTTTCTTTTTCAGCAGATTTAGAAAAATTTCAGCCCTTATGTCTTCAAATACACACACACACACACACACACACACACACACACACACACTTTTTTTTTTCACATACATATGGGAGAAAAATGTGGCAATCCACTCCTGAAGCAGTCCTGAAACAATCAGCCACTGAAAGCGTGATGAGGGTTGCTAGGTGTTTGACCTGACTTGAGGGTACCCAACAACAATGACATATATACACATGTATTTTTTCCTATTCTTTTTTCATCAGTTTAATAGGACTCTACCAGATATTCTCATGTTTCTAAAGTCCTGTCTTTAAATTCAAACATCAGGATCATCTTGAGATCTGTTTCCTTGGACAACTTTGTTTCCTGGATGCTGCTATTGTTAGGTGCCATCAAATTGAATCTGCTCTGGGTCACATTTATTGCTTCTTTAAATATTTGGTAATTTTAAATTTTATGGTGAACGTTGTGAATTCATTGTTGGTGAGAGTCTGCATTTTTCGTCTTTGAGAATGTTGAATAGTTTTTTCTTTCTTTTTTTTCCTAAAATGCAGTTAATTTACTTAGAGCTATTCATCTTGGGTAGGCTTGGTTTTCGGTTTTAGTTGGGCCAGTGTAGAATTGTCCTTCCTCCAGGGCATAGGCTTTGAAGACTTGTTCTTTGTGGTGTCTCAGCTGACTGGATACTAATGAGGCTCCTCCACCATGACTGGACAGTACTATGTATCACCAGTACCGCCATTCTTCCTTTAACCCAGGCATAACCATGGTATCCTAGGTGTTTTCAAAATATTCCTGAGTGCTTGTGTAGGCTAGCTTCTGTCCTGCTTCCCTCTACTACCAACTGCTACATTCCCTTACTTTTGGCACCATGTTCCTGTAATTCATCAGCTCCAAACTCTGAACTGTGATTACTGTGTGCTGCCCAAGTCTTGCCTCCTTGTTTTGTAGCCAGGAAATTGTTCTTAGGGAGAGCTTGGGTGAAAGTGGGGTTCACTTTATTTTTTTGCATGAGGAATCACTGTCTGCATTGAATATCACCTGCAAATTAGTGCTTCATGTGTTTTCTTTTTTTCCAGCTTTATGGTTGTTTACAGAAGAAGGGACTGTTTAGTAGTTGTTACTCTATTAGGGCTGGAAATAGAGGTCTCATGTAGTTTCATATATATTAAACAGGAACTCACAGTCTCATCTACAAATAAAAAATATGGCAAATGAAACAAGAAACATCAAAAATAGATCAAACAGGACTAATTGCATATTTGGAGAGTTACTGAAAATTAATTAGACCGATACTATTTGTTGCAGCCCTTGTTATGGTTGCATTATATAGTCAAGTTCAGAATTAGGAACAAGTCCTTGATATTGATCCTGTTTTCTTCATTATTGAATATCTTTGAAGTCATAGCTGTCCTTCCTTCTCTTCCTTCCCTTCCTCCTTCCCTCCCTCCCCCTCCCTCTTTCTCTCTCTCTCTCTCTCTCTCTCTCTCTCTTTCTTTCTTTCTTTCCTTCCTTCCTTCTTGACAAGACCCTGCTCTGTAGCCCAGGCTGGCCTTAAATTGGAGATCCTCCTGCTTCAGCTGGCCCTTATAGTCATGCACTGCCACCACCATACCCAGCTCAAAGCTTATTTAATTACATATAATAGAATTTCTCTTAGATATTTCAAACTTAACTAGGGGGATCTTGTTGTTAGTTTACAGATTTACCACAGATTTGAGGTACATTTAATGGCTGAAATTCCTAAAGATGAATGAACATACGCTACTACAGTCTTTGAAGAATCTTTTTATGCTTTAGTGTTTTCACCTTTATATTACCAAATTTAATGCCTAACTTCTTATAAAGTTGATACTTGTCAATGATTCTTAGCCTTGTGAAATTACACTTTGTTAAAGGCCCAGTTGAAATGTACATAAGAATTGTTTTCCTTGAGAGAGAGCAAGGATTTTGGTTTGTTGTGTTGTGAGTTCTTTGCTTCTTTCCCATATATAGTTAAAGGGTAATGTTGTTGTTAGGTGCCTTCGAGTTGGGTCTGACTCTTAGTGACCCAGTGTACAATAGAAAGAAATAGTACTCAACACTGTGCCATGTACACAGTCTTTTTATGTTTGAGCCCTTTGTTGCAGTCACTGTTTCTTCTCATTTTGAGTTGTTCCACATTAGCAAATGAAAGTTCCAGGGGCTTTCCTCCACTCCCCATCTTTAAGGTCAGCTCTACTTTGAGAAGACACCTCTTTCCTAGTCATCTTTTTAATGCCTTCCAGCCTAGGGGGCTCATTTTTCAACACTGTATTTGACAGTGCTTCTCTGCTATTCATAGGGTTTTCAGTGGTTAATTGTTTTAGAAATGAGCTGCTGTGTCCTTCCTAGTCTGTCTCAGTCTGGAAACTCAGCTGAAACCTGCCTACCTTGGGTGGCCCTGTTGTTAGGTGCGGTGGAGTCGGTATCCGACTCATAGCGACCCTCTGTACAACAGGGGAAACACTATTGTCAGTGCTTCTCTGCTGTTCATAGGGTTTTCAATGGCAGACTGATTTTTGGGAGGGGGTTGCCAGGTCCTTCTCCCAAGCCTACAGCTTCTGGTGTTCCCAGGTGGTCTCCCATCCAGTTATTAACCAGGCCCTACCCTGCTTAGCTTCCGAGATCTGACGGGATCAGATGCCACAGGGCTACAGCTGCAGGCATGGGTGGCCCTGAGGGCATCTGAAATACCAGTAGTATAGCTTTCAGCATCACAGCATCACACAGCCCCCACAGCACAACAAGCTGGCAGACATACTGAAGTAGAGGGTGGTAGATATTTGAATAAGTGAAGATTGAATGAAAATATATATTTGAAAAGACTTTGAAAATTATTAAGTGAATGACGATGGAGAAGATGCTTTTATTATGAATTTCCAAAATGTATTCTGTCTTAATGCTTTAAATAGAAAATCTATATTGGTTTACTAGCAGTTTTTGATTTTTTTTTTGTAATTGAGATGATTTTTAAGTTGGAAGGCCTAGGTTAGTTAATGTATATTGTTTTATGAAATTATACCTTTTTGTTTCTTTTTATTTTAAAAAAGTAACTGAATCCCACATTTCTTTGTTTTGTTTTTGTGATCTCTTTGGTATTAAAGTTTAAAAATAAAGAGTAATGATTAGTCTAAGAGTCTACTATGGTTTGATTTCAGTGGGAGTCAACAAATAGCAATAATTTATTGCCTAAGCTTTTGTTGTCTACAGCCTATCGCCTTGGTGTCCAGTCTTGTCAGATCTCATAAGCTAAGCAGGGTTGAGCCTGGTTAGTACTTGGATGGGGGACCATCTGGGGATATTGGGTGCTGTAGATTGGGAGGACTGGCAGCCCACTCTCAAAACAATCAGCCATTGAAAACCCTATAAATAGCAGAGAAGCACTGACAGTAGTGCTGGGCATGGCACAGGGTCTAGTATTTTGTCTGTTATACGTAGGGTCGCTGTGCGTTGGACCCAAGCTTTTGTTATCTAATTTCCCAAGCATATATTTTTAAATTCCCATAGTTAACTAATTTTCTTTTCTTAATGTTCTAGCTCTCTATCAATATCAACACGCATCACCAAGAAGATCATTTTGAATACATGTTTTGCTGAAAAGAAAACTGAGAAAAATTTTACGAATGGGATGAACACGCTTCAGTTAATTGACTACCTACTGCAATTTGAATGTTAATATTACCTATCTGGTACAGTTACCTAGTGATGTACCTATTCTCACAACACCCTATTTCATTGTGCTCGTCTTGATTAAAGAATTCAAAGTGGAGTACCGCAAACTTGATATGGATAATAAAAAGAAAGACAAAGACAAATCAGATGATAGAATGGCACGACCTAGTGGTCGATCAGGCCACAACACTCGAGGAACTGGATCTTCTTCATCTGGAGTTTTAATGGTTGGACCTAACTTTAGGGTTGGAAAAAAAATTGGATCTGGCAATTTTGGAGAATTACGATTAGGTAAGACTATTTTGTTTATTATGTGAGAAACATTTTTTAGATGGAAGGTACTTTTTAGTGAAAAGGATTTAGTAACTTATTGTTAGGATTATTACAAAGAATACAGATTTTGGAAAATTTTATGTACTTATATTTTCATTTGTAAGAAATTCCCTGGTATAGGAATGTCTGCTTGCTTGAGATATGTCATTCTCCTTTCTTGAGAATATGCGAAAACAAGAAAATAACTTCAAAAGGCCCAGCAGGCTGAAATAGTTACTAGTCAGGCCTTTTTGCATTATGTTCTTTGGGGATGATTTTTTTTTTTAAGGATCTATATTTTATTGTAGAAATCATTTTAAATATGACATTTAGATGCGGTCTTCAGTACCCCATAATTGTAACAATATTTTTATATTTTCATGAGTTTTTGTAACCATGGAACTAAGCTGCTTCATTAGCAAATGAATAAAATTATCTCTATGTAGAGGGAATTAGGAAGATGGAGAGATTACTTCTCTCTCTTTTTGCCTTCTCTCCCTCTTTACCTAAATTAAAGAATCACCTCATCCACTATTAGAGTCCAAGCCATGTTTCTCAGCTCCTCTGGACGGCTCTACCCTTTTTACCTCCCTGAGTCCTGTTTTATGAATCACATAGCTTATTAGGTTTTTTCTTTAAATTATTTATTTATTTATTTATTTATTTATTGGAAATTTTTAATGTACATCTTAATGTGTGATTCTTTCTGACATGCTTTTCATTGTGACATTTCCATATAAGCATTTTGTTGTACATTATACATACAAATTCCCCCTTACCCTCTTGTGTGCTTCCTTCCCCCGTCCCACCCCCTCACCAAGACTTCTCTTCCGTTTACTTGTCTTTTTATGGTAATATTTTTCTATATATCCTTAGGTTTATTTTCATGTTTCTTAAAGTCAAGTTAATATGCTGAAATGGCTTAAAATTAATAAAAATTACATTGTAGTTTAATTTTTTTTCTTTCCGTCCTTTTCCCTCTCCACCCTCCAAGTATGTTTGGGATGGAGCTCAGGAACATATTCTTAACAAGGGACTTAGAGTTGTCTTAGGTTATCATATTTAGGCAGTTCTGGGAAATATTGATCTAACTAAAGCTTCTAACTCCACAAGGAAGGAGGTTGAAACTCTGGAAAAGTTACTAACCAGATGTCACTTAACAATTTAATGACAGACTCAGAAACAAAATATAGGTTTTTAAATTTCTGATACAGTAGAGAGATAGCTGCTCCACTGAAGAGAAACAAGGAGAGTGGGATGGTTACACAGAGTCAGTGCACTGATGGCTGTTCTCATTGGAACACAAGGAGTGAGAACTTTAGAAATACAAAAAAATTTGTATTCACAAATTGCCTTAGATCCAACCCTGGTGCTGAAAATAAATCAAATAGTATGTTTATCTTCTCAACTACATCTCTTTATTACTTGGTAAAACACCCTAATTTGTAATGACTCTTTCATCTCATTAGTTTTGTGGTATTGATGTACATTAAATATTTGAGTGAAGCAAGCTAATAAAAGGCAATGACATACTTAGTACACAGCTGTAATATGATATGGTTGGTGTACTCCCTTTGCCTTCAGTTTGTTGTTAGGTGCCATTGAGTTGAGTCTGGCTCATAGTGACCCTAACAGGGTTTCAGTGGCTGATTATTTCAGGAGTGAGCTGCGACATCCTTCTCCCATTTTATGTAGTGCTGGGGATTGAACCCAGGGCCTCAGTATGTGCAGAGCGGTACTCTACCAACTCAGCTAAACTTTAGCATTTAGTAGGGACTCAAATATTTTAAAAGATACTGAATTAGATAGTTTGACATTCTTAAGCTATTTCTGTTAGAGAAACCAGATCATTTACTTTTTGTCTAACTTTGAGAATATCCATCAAATATTTAACACTGATAATATACTGAAAAAATATAAAAATTATTCCTGCCATTATGGAACACATCAGCCATTTTTCCACACAAGGCTTCAAATTCCTCAACTTTATTATGTGGGATCATTTCTACTTTCTAGGTGAAGGGGAGGATTAAATTTAGATGTTAATGTAAAAAGACCAGCATTATATCTGCATATACTTTGTCCTTTTTTTTTTTTTTTTTTTTAATTTCTTAATATTAGGGGTTGAACCCAAAGCCTCAGGCATGCTAGGAGAGTGCTCAACCACTGAGCTGCACTCTTACCCCTTTATTTTTAAACTTTTTAAAATGAGTTTCTTACGAGTGATTTTTTTTTAGCTAGTGTAAAAATTAATGGCTTTCTTATGACATTTCCATACATGCATATCATTGTACATTGCTCAGATTTACCCTCTCTACCCTTTTTATTTTTTCTTTTTGAGATAGTATCTTACTGAATCGTACAGGTTGTCTCTGGCCTTGAATTTGCAGTCCTCCTGCTTCTACCTCGTAAGTCGCTGAGATTACAGGTGTGTGCCCACTGGGCCCGGTTGGTCCCTTTTTTATTTTTTATTGAGATATGGTCTTGTTACATTACCCAGGCTGTCTCTGGGCTTGAACTCATAATCCTCTTGCTTCAGCCTCCTGAGTTGCTGGGATTATCGTAGGAATGATTTTGACAGACACTAAGTCACACCAAATGTAGCCAAAATATAGGATCATATTGTCTACTTTTAAATTATTCTGTGTATTATGATGTTTGGATATCTTAGAAAGCCTTTCTGGCTAGGGAGAGGCTGTCCCTCCTTTTGTTGTTGTTGTTGTTAGGTGCCGTGAAGTTGGTATCTGACTCATAGCAACCCTCATAGGGTGTTCAATGGCTGACTGTTTCAGAATTGCCTTGGGAGTGGATTGCCAGGCCCTTCTCCCATTTTTATGATGCTGGGAATTGAACTCGGGACCTCAGAGACCACAGTGCAGCGTTCTACCAACTGAGCTAAATCCCAGCCCCTGTCCCTCCTAAGTTTAGCTAATTCTTTATACAGATAGACACTGACTGAAAGCAAACCTATGACATGCAAAGTAACCAATCCTCAGTCTTACCTCCTCTACCTATCCATCCTATAGACAATATTCCTCTGGGCTGATCATCACAGGCCAGGTACTATGCCTCTAGAGACCAGCTCTATACCCCAAAGGTCAGTGGAACTATGGAGACTAGCCAATCCTCAAGTGTTTACTCTGCCTAGTTTTGCCTTTTTATTGAAAACTCTAATAAGGGCCTTGACCTAAGCTCTCCTTTTGCTCCTGATTCTGCCACCTAACTCAAACCTGGTACTTCTAGCAAGGCATACAGTGTGACTCCCTGTCTAATTGTGGGAGGGATTTTGTTTTCCTGAGCCTCTTCTGTGTTTTCCTGTATCAGGCTGCATCTGACAGACCATCATGTAAAAGAATACAGAACAAGGATGTTACATATTGCTTTACTAACATCTGAAATAAGATACTGTAACTTTTGATATAAATTTTCCATGAGTTTCCATAACTTCTATTATATTTGTTTTTACTCTTATTCCTATGTAGCTCCTAACTCTCCTTATTGTAATATTTGTATTTGAGAAATGTTTTGTTGGAAATTTTATAGGCCTTACAATGTGTGTCAAATACATAGGCAGATTTGGGTAGATTCATCACTTTTATGTTTATTCATTATCCTATTGTTTCTAGCTGAAGCTTATTATAAAATTTATCTGAAAATGTAATAACCAAAGAATGGATTATGATAGGACAACAAAAATCCCCAAATATAGTATTTCCAATCAAAGAGTTTCTTTTTCTATTACATGACAGTCCGGGGGGGAGCACTGTTAGGGCATTTCTGCATCCTTAATATGTGGCTTCAAGGCTGAGTGTGGTGGCTCAGGCCTGTAATTCCAGCGACTTGGGAGGCAGAGGCAGGAGGATTGCAAGTTTCAGAGCACAAACAGCTAGACCCTTTCTCAAAATAAAAAGTGAAAAATGGCCTGGAGGTGCAGTTCAGTGGTAGAGCCCTTGCAAAGCATGCATGAAGTCATGGGTTCCACTCTCAGCACTGCAAAGAAAAAAGTGGCTTCAGTGTGTGCAAGGTGACACAAGCATTAGTCCTAGAAAGTGGGGAATTACATACCTCATGTACACTGATATGTGAAACTTTAGTCACTTGGCCACATTAGCCTGAGAGGTTATTCCTGAGGGGAAGGTAGCATGTAGCTTGGCAGCAGTTCTCAAACTTGAGCATGCTGTTATTATGGAAAGAAAGGAATGGATATTGGTGGATGACTAGTCACTGTTATAAACATGCATAGTTTCTGAAGAGCATAGTTTCCTATAATTACCATCACAACACTGGTGAAATCATCTTTTTAAGTTCAGTATGACAAAAAGCTGTATTGGAAATGTCTTTTGAAGTTGGATGAAAACATCACTTAACTAGCACTGGTCCAATTGGAGCTTTCTTTTAATGGGATTCCTTCTGTACACATACACCATCCTTCCCATTCATAACATACACACAGGCACATACTTTGTGCATCTTTTATTTCTTCACATGTATAACAAATACCAATTATAAGGTAACTATGTGAGGCTGTAGTTATGCTAGGTGACACAAATGCATTTGTATTTTTGTTTAATCTTTGTTCGTGATTATAACATTGACCCTAAGGTTCAGCAAAATCTCTAGTGTTTAAAAAAAGATAATGCTTTTAGGATTTAGTGCTTTTTGTTGTGACCTAAAGGTAAACGTTGAACATATAAAAGCCAATACAGACAATACTTCTAGAAGTATTTTTTTTTTTTTTTGGTACTGGGGTTGATCCCGGGGCCTCACGCCTGCATGCTTTGCAAGTGCTGGACCACTGAGCTGCACCCCCAGCCCTTTTAGTCTTTTTCCTTACTTCCTGAGATAGGGTCTCGCTAAGTTACATAGACTTCCTCTAGTCTTGAACTTGCAATCCTCCTGGCTCCGCCTCCCAAGCCACTGGGATTACAGACGTGCGCCACCACGCCCAGTTATGGTATCTATATTTACCTAATTTATCTTGTGAATTTTCCCCCTGCATACTTGTGAATAAACATTATATTCAGAATAGTTAGGAAAAAGTGATAATGTCTTGAAAAAGTACATATTTCTCTTTGAACTCAAAACCAGAATTGTTCTTTTGTTAATTAGCTACCAGTTCCTCAAGATTAAGTTCCTCATTATATCATTATTTGCTTAAGCTTCCTAGAGAAAAGCTAACTTTTCATACATAATGAATTCTTGAAAATGTATATGAAGACAAATCTAACTGCTGAACTAATTGGATGAGAATATAAAATATTCTCTAACATTTTAAGAAATATTTATATAGGTTTGATAAGTATATGAGTAGAGCTTAATGTTCACATTTGGTACTTGTATTGTTTCATCTTTATGAGACCCAGACTGCTTAGCATTAGTACAAATGCTTGTTTCCCCCTTTATCTTCATTCACTTTTATACAATAAAGACAAAATTCAGAAAAGTATTTGTATAATAAATATTGTATAATAAACACTACTGTACAAAGATGATGGCACATCTGAGGCTGCAATTTTAGTTACGTTTTACTGGCATTTATCAGCTGCTGTATGAAAGGCAGTTAAAGAATATTTTGCTGAAAAATGTCCTGTGTGAAAATTGACTCTTGCCAATGTGATTAGAGCCAATTACTCTTATAGTTTTTAAAAGGGCAAAACTGTCATTTTTCTATTTTCTTTATTGCAAATTTATGCTAATTGAAAAAATATTAGAAATTCAAAAATCACATGTATTATTTCTTTTCTTTCTTTCTTTTTAATGTACTTGTAAAGATACATACTAATTTATATAACATACTGTCTTCATATGCTTATTGCCTCCAGTGTTTTCCACAGTATTGTGGTTGGACTACATATTATGACCCATTGGAATTTTCTGATTGTAGCCAGTGTTAAGGATTATTTAATTCATTTGAATTCTTCACAGGTTAATGATACTAAATTTCCATTCTGATTTGTCATTTATCCACTTCTTATATAATATATATATTTTTTCAAACTTAAATTTAAAATGTTTCATTCATTTAAATCTGTGTAAAACGTTTTGATTTTCTTTTTCTTGTTTTTTTTATTTTCTTTATGTCTTCTTTGCTCAGGCCTCTGTATGTTGGGAAGATAAATAGTTTTTCTTTTATAGCTTATATTTATCTCTTGAAATATTTGGAATTAATGTGATCATAAGGTGAGGTGCTAATTTTTTTTTCTTAAAGTAGTTAACTAGTTTTTCAGAGTGAATTATTGAATATTTTATTTTATTGCATTTTTAATATATTCCAGATTTTTCTATATATTTGATATATTTACTAGATTAAATATGAACCCTAATAACAACATATCCCATAATAATGAAGGGTTTAAAATGAGATCATGGATAGGAGAGGGATTTTATATTCCTGGTTTGCTATAGGACTTCTGGTTTTAAGATTTATTTAACATACACTTGGCTGTTGATTAATTTCTAATTTATAAGAAGTATTATAGCAAAATCAGAATCTTTTCATTTTTTAGCATGTTTATTATTATCACTTTCTTCTCCAAATCTTTTTGAGTTGATCATAAATTTAAGTATCTCTTTGATATTGAGTATTCTTTGCTTAGTGAAAAGTAAAAACTTTTGTTTCATTTAAATGAATTATGTGTTGTTTTGTAGAGTACGGTTTATATAATTATGTAAAGTAAATTAAAAGTTGTTAGCAGAATCTGACTTTTTTTCTTTAATTTTCCAGGGAAAAATTTATACACAAATGAGTATGTGGCAATTAAACTGGTAAGTTCCTATTTCTTATTTTTTGTTAATTATTTCCTGATTTTTGATTATTGACCCATTTTTATCATTTTCTAAATTTTTACATTATTTATAACTTGGGTGTTTGGAAAGGAAAAATGATACACATAATTGTTTTTCTTGTTACTAAGGTCTTAACATCATCAAGCTCTTCAAGTATATGATAATGTTTAGGATGTCTGTTTTCTTGTGCTGTAGAAACTCAGCCCTTTTACTTTGGCAACATTATGGAACTAAAATTTTGAATTTTGAATGTATTTTTAATTTAAAGGGCATTTTAATTAGATTAAAATTTATAAGGCATTTGACAAAAATTTGTCTTCAGTAGTCCAAATTACATTCTTTGAACTTCCAGCTAGCTTATGAATTTTTTTCTATTGATATTTTATAAGTATGGTAAGTCTGGATATTGCTTGACTTTCAGGGATTCAGAAATGCCTGATGTGGGTGTGGGATAATGGGGAGGGCAAACCCCAATGAAAGTACTCTGAAGTCTAAATGTGCCAAGTATGACAGCTATAAGGTAGAGAGATCTCTTATGGAAGAATATGGACCTAGGAATTGTTTTTATGTGACATACTTTCTTATGGCACAACTTTTCTCTCTGGCTTGCCATCTGGGTTTCCCTGAGGATTAGCATGGCTTGGTTTTCCCAGTCTCCTGGCCTTTTTCAACCTCGTCTCTGCCAGTATAACCTGTGTTATTAGGGTGATGTGAAATTAATACATAAAGAAAAGACTCTAAGAAGAAAAGGCAAGTGAGAGGAAATAGAAAAACTTCTAAGATGAAGTGGAAAAACTCAACTGCCTTAAGTTTCTTTGTGAGTATAGGCCAAGTTTCACTGCAGTGAATACATTTTTTTTTCACTTGGAAATAAAGATGCATAATAGGGTTATAGCACCCTCAGGAGAGATGGCTGTTGGATATGTAGCATTTACCTCGATGAGTTTATGTAGGTTTCAAGGTTTAGTTGTTGGCTTTATGATATAAAATTTGGTTAGGTCATCTCACCAAGATTGTCACTTTGTTTTAGAGTTGGATTTGCGATAATTAATCATGAGAATCAGTTCACACAATCGTTCTCAAGAGATGTAACCATTCAGCAAAGAATTAATTTCAAATTTATAATGAAATATTTTGCTATGATGGGTCCAAAGTGTCGAAATTAATATAAATAATGTGTTTTCTTTCTGTAGGCTATGTAGAAAGCCAAATTAAAATCATAAGTTTCCTTATGAGCATGAAATCAGGACAAAGGGAGTTAGTAAATATGAATCATGATAGGGAGGTCCAGGATGCAGAAACTGGACAGTATTTAAATGGAAATTGCTGATTTTATTTCTTTGGAATTACTCCTTTTTCCATGTTCTAGTGCAGTGGCCTTCAATCTAGACATTGTGTGGCACTGGGCTTGGGAGTGGCATGCGGGGATAGAAGTATGGTGGTGGCTGTTCTGCGTTATTGATACAACAATGTAGTAGCAGCTCCATTCGCAGGAGCATATCCTGCATATGATAGGCAGTGCTGATAAACTATCGTCTCAAAGCAGCAACCACTGCTCTAGGCTGACCTTTCCTTGTCTAAAATTTCAGCTGTTAAGTGGTGACTTTTGGGTCCTATTATTGTCAGATTTGGAATTCGTTTATCCTGTTCATACCACTGATGCCTTAGTAAATACTGTGTCATCTCCAGCTTCTTATGTATACATATATATATATGTGTGTATATATATATATATATATATAGTTGTTTTAGTATATTTTGTGCCATATCATTATCCCTTTAATTATTTTTCCCTTCCTTTTTTTTGGACATTTTTCCTGTGATTTATCACTTTTTAAAGAACAATGATCAGCATTACATATAATAATTACGATTATTCAGTATTATAATATACTAAAATCTATATTGGGAGGGTATGGCAGTCCACTCCTGAAAACAATCAGCCATTGAAAACCCTATCAGGGTCGCTGTGAGTCAAACACAACTATCAATGGCACCTAACAATGACAACAACATTATCTGTATAATCTATAGTCAATTATTGTATCTATCTGCAACCAGATACAGGAGATGCAAATGTAAAAATATACGTGGAAATTGCAAACTGAGAACTCAAATGTAAAAATGGTTCTGTCCTTCCAATATATTTTTTGGATAAGTTTGAGGAGAACAGGTCCATATACCGTATTTCAACTTCAGAATACTAAAAGTATGGATAAAAATATTGCTGGTTATCCCAAAATACACTGAATCATAATTATTATATGTAATGCTTATTCTTAAAAACAAAAGACAAATCAAAGCAAAGGAGGAATGTCCCCCCCCCCCAAAAAAAAAACACATATCAAGAGTGGAAAAATAATTAAAGGGAAAATGATATGGCACCAAATACACTAAAAAAAGATATTTGTATAGATACATAAGAAATCTGAAAGATGACACAGTATTTACCTAGGCATCAATGGTGTGGACAGGATAAAGGAATTCTAAATCTGACAATAATGGGACCCAAAGGAAGATTTCAAAGGGCAGCTCAAGAAGACAAAATGAAATATTATAATGACATATACAAAGAGCAGGAGATAGGAAACTAAAAGAGAAGAACATGCTCTGTTTTTCTCAAGCTTAAAGAATTAAAGAAAAAATTCAAGCCTTGATAATAATGAAGGATCATACAAGAAAAATATTAAATGATGCAGGGAACATCAAAAGAAGAAGGAAGAAATACACAGTCATTATACCAAAAAGAATTGGTGAGTGACCAACCATTTCAAGGGGTTGTATATGATGAGGAACTAATGGTACTGAAAAAAGAAGTGGAAACTACCTTGGCAAAACACAAGGCTCCAGGAATTGATGGAATACGAATAGAAATGTTTCAGCAAATAGATGCAACACTGGAGGTGCTAACTTGTTTATGCTAAGAGCATTGGAAGACAGCTACCTGGTCTACTGACTGGAAGAGATCCATATTTGTGCCTATTCCACAAGAAAGAGGACCCAACTGAATGTATAAATTATCAAACAAATCATTAATATTTCACAGAAATAAAATTTTGCTAAGGATCATTCAGTAGTGACTGCAGCAATATGTAGACAGGGAACTACTGGAAAATCAAACTGGGTTCAGAAGAGGGTATGGAACCAGGGACTTCATTGCTGGTGTCAGATGGGTATTTGCCAAAAGCAGAGAATACCAGAAAGATGTCTATCGTTGTTTAATTGACTATGCAAAGGCATTTGACTGTGTGGATCACAACAAATTATGGATAACTTTGTGAAGAATTGGAATATCAGAACAGATAATTGTACTCATGCAGAATTTGGACCAGGAAGCAGTTGTGCAGATAGAACAAGGAAACACTGCCTGGTTTAAAGTCAGGAAAGACATGCATCAGGGCTCTATCCTTTCACTGTACCTCTTCAGTCTCTATGTTGAACAAATAATCCAAGAAGTTGCACTTTATGAATAAGAATGTGTCATCTTGATTGCTGGAAGACTCATTAACATCCTGCATTATGCCTATGACACAACTTTGCTTGCTAGAAGTGAAGAAGATTTGAAACATTTACTGATGAAGATCAAAGAACACAGCCCTTAGTATGGATTGCATCCCACCATCAGGAAAACAAAAATCCTTACAACTGGGTCAGCAAGCAACTTCATGATAAATACAGAAAAGATTGAGTATGTTCAAGATTTTGCTTTACTTGGTTCTACAATCAACATTCATGGAAGCAGTAGTTAAGAAATTAAAAGACACATTGCATTGGGAAAAGCTGTTCGAAAAGACCTCTTTAAAGTGTTGAAAAGTAAAGACGACACACTAAAGAGGAAGATATGCCTGACTCATGCCATGGTATTTACAGTTGCATCATATGCTTGTGAAAGCTGGACATTGAATAAGGCAGACAGGAGAAGAATTATGCTTTTGAAGTATGGTATTGGAGACAAATATTGAACATACCATGGACTGCCAAAAGAATCAACAGATCCATCATAGAAGAAGTGCCACCTGAATGTTCCTTGGAAGCAAGGATGGCTAGACTGTCTTATGTATTTTGGACATGTTGTCTGGGGGGACCAGTCCCTGGAGAAGAACATCATATTTGGGAGAATGGCAGGTCAATGAAAAAAAGAAAGGCCCTCAACTAGATGGATTAACACATTGAATGCAACAATGGACTTACACATAAAAAAGATTGTGTCCCTGGCACCAAGTCAGGAAGTGTTTTGTTCTGTTGTACAGAGGGTTGCTATGAATCAGACCCGACTCAGTGGCACCTAACTACAACAACAAGAGTGGATACAGGTAATGTATGATTTTATTCAGAACTGGCCATAAAAGTAATTACTTAAAAATGTTGTCTGTTTACTTTCAGAGATACTTGATTTCTATACTTTGATATAAATAAAGGTGTTATTTGCTAATATGATGTTGAAAGAGCAGATTCTGTGACTACTTTCAGCTCTGTTACCACTTATGAGGACGTTTACATTTATCTAATGTTACTCCATTTCAGATTGCTAGTTTGTTTTAGGATAATGTGTTAATTTGACCTTAGCCACCACCCTTATATCTTCTTGTTTGCACTTATATAATAATTGGTTGACCATGAATAATGAAAATGTCATCCTGTGGTAATATGACTTGTTATATGGTGGTATGATGAAATTTTATTGCTAGTAAAATACTTGAATCAAGCTGAATTGATTAAACTAAGTCAGATCTGGCTCCCTTATTTTTTTCCTAGTGTGTATTAGTGATTTAGTAAGGTATGTATTTAATTTCACTTGTGATTATATAAGTGGGCCTTTTATTACATTTTAAGTACATTTATGTACTTTCAGATAGTTACCTGAAGAATTATAGGTAATGTGACACTATACAGAAGGCTCTGTTTTAAGTACTTTATATGTATCATGAGAATGGTAAAGTTTTAACTCTATTTTACAGATGAGAGAACTGAAAAGTAGAAAGGTTAAGCAGTGTGCCCAAAGTCACACACAACCAGTAAGTGGTAGCGTCAGGATTCAAACAGTGCAACTTAGTTTTAGTGTCTGTCCTCTTAACCTATATACTGTCTTGCTTCTCATGAACTAAGCTTACTATATTCTCTTATCGTAGTCCTTATGATTTTAAATTTCCAGTGGAATTTTAATAGTGTCTTGTCTGAAGTCTTTGTTGTTGGTTACAATTTCATTATGATGTGTCTTGGTATAATTCTTTTTTTCAGTTATTTTATTTGGGATTCTCATTCCTGTTGAATTTGTGGTTTGTTATCTTTACTAATTCATGAATATTCTTAGTAATTATTTCCTCAGTTATTGCCTGTGTTTGTTTTTCTCTTTCCGCTCCTCCTGAGACTATTATCAAATGCATATTAGACCTTCTCACTGTATTGTCCAGTTCTCTAATATTTTATCTTTTCTGTTTTTCCTTTCCTAATGCCTTCTGTATAATTTTTCTTTTTACCTTCACTTCCCATATTCTCTCTTGTTGTGTTAATATACTAGCCAACTGAATTTTTAGTTTAGTTATTGTATTTAAAAATTTTTTCACTGTTCTATTGATTCTCTAATTTTCTGTTACCTTATACTTTCCTTTTAGTTCTTGTTTAAATTTCTTATGTTAACCCTGTTACAGTTTTCTTTTTCCTATGGATATATTCACATTAATATTATCTGAAAGCTGTGTTGCTTCTGTTCATATTGTTTTTGTATATACTTGTATATGTATGGATCTCAAAAACGTTGATTGATAAAAGTCAGACATAACATATTGTTGTTCTTAGGTGCTGTCAAGTTGTGTCTGACTCATAGGGACTCTCATAGGGTTTTCGGTGGCTGATTGTTTTGGGATTGCCTTGGGAGTGTATTGCCATGTCCTTTTCCCACTAGACATAACACATATAAAGCATATATTGCATAATATCATTGAGATGAAATCCAACAATAGGCAAAACAGATCCAAAGGTGGTAAAAGTCAAAAAGTGATAACTTCTGTGGAAGAAGTGATGGAAATGTTCTGTAGATTGTTTAATATGTTGGTTACAAGAGTTTAAGCAATTAACAAAGGTAGTGATCTGACAGTTAAGAACTCCATGTTTTTACAACTTAAAAAATTTAAAAGACATTACTATCAAAAATTCTATATTGCCATCTTTATTTTTTTCTTTCTTTCTTTACTGTTTTTGAGGAGGGATTGGGGACTGACCCAAGGGCCTCATACATACTAAGCATGTTTTCTACAACTGAGATACACCCCTAACCCTTCTTTTCATTGTCTTCAGTTTAACCTAGAAGTATTAGATTGGAAATTCACAATTTAGATCTGAATTCCTGGGAGCAGGGGAAATAGTGTAAAGGGCAGCATTTTGTTAGTCATATTAGGATATTCAGAGCATATTGTTCTTTAGGTTAAAAAGTCAAGCATAATTTCCTTAATGCTTAATCTAATAGCTACTTATGTATATTTGTGGATGGAATCAGTTTATTTTATATTGAGTACAACATTGATTTTTATATGGCTTTAATTTTTGAGAGACAAAGATGTCTAGTAGAATAATACATTCTAAGAGTTGACACTAAAACTTACAACATTTGGAATTGGAAGCTAGTGATTTTTTAATAACTTAACCTTTTTTTTTTGTTCTTTGACTAGGAGCCCATGAAATCCAGAGCACCACAGCTGCATTTGGAATACCGATTCTACAAGCAGTTAGGATCTGGAGGTACTGTCTTATGTTGATTTTTAAATTTGGTATGAAATAGATTGTCATAACAGTATTTCTTTAGAAATGTAGAAAAGGATTGTACAATCTGATTCCTGTGTGTATGAGGGGACTGAATGTTACATTGCTCAGTTTTGGGTAGGAATAGAATATTGTTTTTATACCTTTATCACTTTCTGTGATAGCAAAATTTGGTTGGTTGGTTGTTAGGTGCCGTCGAGTCGGTATCCGACTCATAGCAACCCTCAAAGGGTTTTCAATGGCTGACTGTTTCGGGATTGCCTTGGGAGTAGATTGCCAGGTCCTTCTCCCAACAAAATTTAATATATAGAATAATCTTATTTTGTCACATCCATTTAGCATTTATTGAGTAAAATGAGGATCTAGATTTGGGAATCACTAGCATATAGATATTTTTTAAAGCTAACAGAATAAATTAGATCTTCTAAGGGAGAGAATAGAGATTAATGAGAGAAAAGGAGCAAGGACAAAACTAGGGGACCACTGCACAGGGTAGTAATGAATTTGTCAGTGACAAAAATCCTGACACTAGTAGCTTAAAAATGATGTTATGTGAGATAAATAAGTTCTGAGGTAGGCAAAGTAGGGTGACATAGCTCCTCAAAAGTAAGGAAGTGGCTCCTATCCTTATTGTGTGGCTTTCATTTTACAATCCAGAGCTTTTGTAAGGGGGGGAAGGGGTCCAAAATGAAATTACGGTCTGTATGAAAATAACTCCCAGTTCTTTCTCTTCTTTACGCACAAATGTCCCTACTGAAATCAGAAATTCAATATGTCTAGACTTAAGCTCTGAATTTTCTTTCCTTCTTATTTTTCCAGTGATTTCCCTCTCTTCAAAAAGACCTGCTTAGTCTTCTAGATTACCTAATTTCATTATTGGCACATCCATTCAAGTTGGAATGTTCATTTCTCCTTTGACTTTGCCCTATTGGGGTAGTTGACAATTTCTGTCTTGTAAGATTTCTCTTAACTTTATTCTCTTTTTCCAGTTTCCATTGTCACTTTTCTTTAAACGGACTTCCTTTTGTGCATCCCACCTCCTTCTTAGTTCTACCTCCTCATTGGGTTCATCATTTAGCATAAAGTCCAAATTTCTTTCTTTCTTTTCTTTTTTTTTTCCAGTACTGGGGGTTGAACCCAGAGCCTCGCGCTTGCATGCTCCGCAAGTGCTGGACCACTGAGCTGCACCCTCAGTCCATTTTTTTTTTTTTTTTTACTTTTTTTTTTGAGACAGGATCTCGCTAAGTTATGTAGACTGCCTTTGGTCTCGAACTTGCGATCCTCCTGCCTCCAAAGTCCAAATTTCTTTATACTGACCTCCTTTTCAGTTGCATTAAAATTAGTATTCCTTGAATAGATCTTACTCTTTTCACATCTGTGTTTCTCTTTCCGGAAGATCTTACTTTACCAATGAATTTCTTCTTTATTTAAGCCCCAGCTAAATGTCACCTGCTTTAAATGCATTTCTGTTTGTTTTTGTTCAGAAAAAAAGCTACTTCTTTGATCTTACATTATTTTGATTGTATCTTTATTTTTCTTTTATCATGTATTATGTTATTATTTATCTATGCCTGTCTCCTCCACTTAATTTTAAAGTTATTGGGGGCAATTATAATCATATGTACATCTTTTTCTTTTGGCAACTGAGCAGAAAGATTGACAATTATAGGTCTTTGGTGAGTGACTGAAATAACTTCTTAAATGAGAAAAATAAACTTTTCTCAAATTAGACATGAAGTTTTGATATGTAATCCACAGTTCCTGTAGCTGTGTAATTTCTGTGATCATATGTCTAAAACTTGATATTTTAATATGGAAATTGTTATATTACTTTGAGTTCATTTCTAGATAAAGGACAAAATGTCAAAAGTTTTGTCTTAATTCATTTTATTTGTATTCTATTATGATTAGGTACATTTAATTCTTGATTTTAATGATCTAGATATAGAAGAAAAAAACATTGATGAGAATTTTTACAATAACATTGTTGTTAGGTGCCACCCAGTTGGTGTCTGACTCATAATGACCTAGGTACAACAGGCAAAACAGTATTGTTAGTGCTTCTGTGCTATTCATTGGGTTTTCAATGGCAGATTGTTTTTTGAGAGTGGGCTCCTAGGTCCTTTTCCCAAGCCTACAGCAACTGGTGTTCCCAGGTGGTCTCCCATGAAGGTACTAACTGGGCCTGATGCTGCTTAGCTTCCGAGATCTGATGGGTTCAGATGAAACAGGGCTATGGCTGCATGCATGCCTTTACATTAATAGAAATGATAAAGAAGTATGAAGGAAGTTTTATAAAATTTGCTGAAGTGTACAATTCGGCCATCTAAAACCTATCAATTTCCAGAGAAATACAGGCTTTAGTCTGTAGGACTAATTCAATTTTTTTTAATTTACTAAAAAAAAAAAAAAACAATTTAAGAGCTGGGCACAGTGCTGTACACCTGTAATCCCAGTGACTCAGGAGGCAGAAGCAGAGGATTGCAAATTTGAGGCCAGAGGCAGCCTGCATAATTTAGCATGACCCTGTCTTAAGATAAAAAAAAAATTAAAAAGGGGCTGGGTGTGAAGCTCAGTGGTAGAGCACTGGCAAAGTATATAGGAGGCCCTGGGTCGGCCTCTCCAGTATTGCAAAAAAAAAAAAAAAAAAAAAAAAAAAAAGTTTATTTGATTATTGATGTTTCATGAAAATGCATGGAACATATTTTGAAATTTATGGGAAAACTTTCTTCGAAGATGTGTGGTTGAATAATGCTTCTTTGTACTAAATATTTCCTTAATATCAGATAGTAAATTAGGCTATCATGGAAGAAACTTGGGAATTAATTCATTCCTTGGAATTTCTTTATTAATATCTTTTATCACTTAAAATAACATTTTTGATGATAAGTCAATGTTATCCAAGGAAATAAACATTCTTGGCAAATCTCTAACTATAGAAATATTAAAATTTGAGACCATACATTTGTTAAATCATTGTTTCTTAATAGAATAGCTTGAGTTTTTGAGGTTCCTTGAGCTCTGTCGATCTAAACAATAATTTGTGATATCAGCAGTGGCTATTACCAAAATTTAACTTATACTATTGTCTTTTAGCCTGCAGCCTTACCACTGTGCATCTGATCCCGTCAGATCTTGGAACCTAAGCAGGGTCAGGCCTGGTTAGTACTTGAATGGGAGACCACCTGGGAACACCAGATACTGTAGGCTTGGGAGAAGGACATGGCAACGCACTCCCCAAAATTAATCTGCCATTAAAAACCCTATGAACAGCAGAGAAGCACTGAGAATAGTGTTGGCCTGTTGTACGTAGGGTTGCTATGAGTCATATACCGACTAGACAGCACCTAACAACAACATTGTCTTTTAAGAAGTGTTAGAAAAAACCTGTCCTCCTTCTTTACAAAGATCCCTCTGCTTTCTTGATTGTGCCTTGTTAAAAAGTTAGAATTTGCTTTACTGACAGAGTTGACCGATCAGATTTCTTAGACCATGTTTTAACAGATTTGAGAAATTTGCTGGGTGTGGCAGTATATACCTGTGATACCAGTATTCAGGAAGCTCAGTGAGTTTTAGAGGAGTAAGGGTAAGATTGTATTTTCAAACGTGAATTTTTTATTCTTACTCGTTGTTGAATTTTTCTTGGGACAATGTAGACTTCCTGAGAATTAGAGTTGCTAATAATCATCCCTGAAAATTAGAGATGCTGGAAGTTACTAGAACTGACTTTCATAGGTTAACAATGGATGGCTTTTTATAGTAGTCACAAATAAAAATAAGTTTAGAACAATTGGAAATGGGTGCAATATGAGTTTGTTTGTTTTTGCAGTACTTAGGTCTTGAACCCAGGGCCTCTCATATACTTTGCAAATGCTCTACCACTGGGCTGCTGCATGCCCAGACCCTTTTTTATTTTTTATTTTGAGACTGGGTCTCTCTAAGTTATGCAGGGTGGACCTAACCTCAAGCTTGAGATCCTTCTGGCTCTACCTCTCAAGTGTCTGGGATTACAGGTATGTGCTACTGTGCTGGGCACAGCAATATGAGTTTATAATTGAAAATCCATCAGGTATAAGAAACAAATATGTGCAGAAGCTTGTATTTGAGTTCAGTTGTGTTTATACAATTCAGTGGCCAAAAACTTTGGTCCATAGACACAGATAGTAACTTAACAAGGTCCTCCATTACACTTCTTTCTAAACCTTTCTTTTCCCCCTTTTCTCTTACCTCTCCTGCTTCCAAAAAAAAAATCTAACTTGTGGGCTTGCCTGCTATGTTTATGTTGCTGTGGTAGTTTTGTTTTGTTCTTGCTCAGGGAACTTCCTACCCCAAATTTAGCTTCTTAGTTGGGACTTTTCCTAAATCTTAACAATTTAATTGTTCTGCACAGTGTTAAAAAATATGATCTAGATTTGTCCTGGGAAATAAAATTATGGTTTCGTCTAAATATTTTTCCCATTCAAGTTTTTGTTTGTGGCTCTAGAAGAATTTTTTTAAATGCTCATTTCCACCCCCCCCCCACGCCCTTGAACTGCAAAAACAGTATATGTTATTTACAAAAATTTGGAATAATCTAAGCTGGGCCCCATGATGCTCACCAGTAATCTCAGCAACTCAGTAGGCTGAAGCAGAGTTCAAAGCCAGAGGAAGCCTGCATAATTTAGTGAGACCAAAAAAATAAATAAAAAATAAAATAATCCTGTTGGGGTTCAGAGATGGACAATGGCTTTAATAGTTGGTGGTGGTGTTAGGTGCTATTGGGTGTGTCCTACCCATAGCGACTCACATAGGGTTATCAATTGATTGTTTTGGGATTGCTTGGAGAGTGGATTGCCATGTCCTTCTCTGTTTTTTGCAGTGCTGGGGATCGAACCCATGTCCTCAGAGAGTGCATAGCTGCACTCTACCAACTGAGCTAAACCCCAGCCTGGCTTAATGATTAATATTAGTTTTTAAGGAGAGTTTCTTTAGACAGTAGCTTTACCCCCAAAAAGTAACCTCATCTTATCTAGAACCAAAATAATCATAGTACTTGGTTCATGACACATTATCATCATTGGTTCATGGAAGCCTCTCGCTTATTTATATACCTGTTTATTTGCTTTGAATGATATAATAAACATGAATCTACTACAAAAATAATAATAATTTAGTGAGACCCTGTTTCAAAATTAAAAAAAATAAAAGTAAAATAGGGGCTGAGGTTTTGGCTCAGGGGTAGAGCACTTGTTTGGCATGGAAGTTGTGAAGGCATGAGGCTCTAGTGAAGGCATGAGGCTCTAGTTTCAACCCTCAGTTGGGAAAAGAACTTTTCCTCAGTAAGGAAAAGAAAAACTTGGGGAAAGTCCAAAAAATATAAAAGTGAAAGGTATCTCCTGTGTTTTCAGTAATCTTTGTTAGCTTTGTGGTATTTCCTTCTAGTATCTTTTCTATTCATTTGTGTATTTAGTAACTCTTCAACATATTTAGGCACCTGCAGCCATAGCCCTGTGGTATCTGGTCCCGTCAGATCTCGGAAGCTAAGCAGGGTCGGGCCTGGTTAGTACCTGGATGGGAGACTGCCTGGGAAAACCAGAAGCTGTAGGCTTGTGAGAAGGACCTGGCAACCCCCTCCCAAAAATCAATCTGCCGTTGAAAACCCTATGAACAGCAGAGAAGCACTAAATAGTGTTTCCCCTGTTGTACAGAGGGTCGCTATGAGTCGGATACCGACTCAACGGCACCTAACAACAACAACAACAACAACAACAACAACATATTTTAAGCCAGGAATGGTGGCACTAGCCTTTAATTCTAGCACTTTTTGAGGTGAAGGTAGGAGGCTCACTAGTTTGAAGGCAACCTGGCCTACATGGAGAGACCCTGTCTCAATATATAAATATCTCTATATAAATATCTGTATGTTTAAATAACACACAGTTGTAAACAACAACAGAATATTTAATCAGCAGTACTATTGTTGTTGTAAATAGTAAAAATTTTTCCTTCACAGTTATCTGTTAGAGTGTATATGGTATTCCACAGAATGGGTATGATATAATTTGTTCAATTAGTTCAGGGTTGATGGATATTTCAGAGTTCTTTTTCTTCAACTGTAAGGGACAATATAGCTTGAAAATCTTCAGAGGTATACTTTTGTTTACTTTAAAAGAATAGAGAAAAGTGGTAGTTTCTTAAAAGACAGTTGCAGTATAGATTTAGAAGCCCCATCAAACAACTCTTCCTAATTGTTTACATTAAAGTCTCTTGGAAGATACTGGTTCACTGACCTATGCATATATTTTAAATATTGATATGGATCATTACCAAAATTAAATCATAATAGTATCGCTACAACTTCATCAGAACAAGTTTTTACAGTATTGGGAAGTTGTGAAGGCCAATTTGGCAGATATAAATTTTGCAGAATTCTAATTGCTTGAAAATGTGAACTTTATTATTGGTAACAAATAATTGTCAGGTTTTTTGAAATAATTCAGTCTATACATTACCAATAATGCTTTTTATTTCATTGCACTTGTCAAAGGGCACAATTGCAACAACTTAAAGATCTTAATTGGCTTTATTTTTTTACTCCAGACTCCTGCAACACTTCTTTCTATAAAATAGAAAAAGTATTGTGATGGGCTGGGAAGAGGTTGGTTTTTATAGACAGAGAAGGTCTAAAAAAGCAGAAAAAAAGCACAAAAAGGGGATTGGTAATTTTAAAGTTACTTTTCTTGTAAGTTGCCAGGGACAGAGAAACAGAATAATGAAAACATGACCAGTTAACAACAGATTACTTTAGGTCACTTCTTTAGTGTAAAGATTAAAGCAGAGGGAATCGAGCTGATTAAAAATAGACTGGAAATTTGGCCATTACTTCTCATTTTTCCTGGTTTCTTGAGTGATTGGATAAGCATTTTAGTTTTAGTTTGGTGACGTGAAACTTCAGCATGGATGACTGTACTTTGAATTTTTTGTTTTGTTTTGTTTTTGATGTGGTGCTTGGGAGTTGAAGTCAGGGCCTCACACATACTTTGCAAGTGCTCTGCCACTGGGCTGCATGACCAGCCCTGTTTTTGTTTTTTTTTTTTTTTGTACTGGGAGTTGAACCCAGGGCCTCACGCCTGCATGCTCTGTAAGTGCTGGACCACTGAGCTACACCCACAGCCCATTTTTTTACTTTTTGAGAGAGGGTCTTGCTAAGTTACGCAGACTGCCTCTGGTCTCGAACTTGCAATTTTCCTGCCTCTGCCTCCCAAGACGATGGGATTACAGGCGAGTGCCACTACGCCCCAGCTCCCAGCCCATTTTTTACTTTTTTTTTTTTCTCCTGTTCCAGGGGGTTGAACCCAGGGCCTCATGCTTGCTTGCTTTGCAAGTGCTATGCCACTGTATCTCCAGCCCATTTTTTAACTTTTTATTTTGAGACAGTGTCTTACTAAATTACTCAGACTGCCTCTGGTCCGAATTTGTGGTCCTCCTGCCTCCGCCTCCCGAGTTGCTAGGATTACAGACATGAGACACTGCGCTGGGTTTTTATTTTGAGACAGGATCTCTAAGTTATGCAGGCTGCCTCTGGCCTTGAACTCAAGATCCTCCTTCTACCTCTTAGGTTGCTGGGTTTGTAGCTGTAGGCCACTGCACCTGATTTCCACTTTTTTTGTCTGTTCTTTTGAGGCTCAGTGCAGGAGCCTAGTCCAAAATAGTGCCTCCTTAATTTTTATTTAAAACACTATTGAACGCAGTGAATAAAAGTGGACATTTCTGTCATGCTTCCAGTCATTAATGGACAGCATTCAGCCTTTCCCCATTAAGTATAATGTGGTGGGTAGGTTTTCTTTTCTTTTCTTTTTGGCAATACTGGGGGGTTGAACCCAGGGCCTCATAGATGCTTTGCAAGCACTCTACCACCAAGCTGTACCCCTAACCCATTTTTTCCTTTTTTATTCTGAGACAGGGGCTGGATTTTAGCTCAGTTGGTAGAATGCTTGCTGTGTACACCGAGGCCCTGGGCTTGATTGCCAGCACCTCAAAAATGGGAGAAGGACCTAGCAGTCCACTTTCAAAACAATCCTGAAACAATCAGCCTTTGAAAACTATGAATAGCAGAAAGGCACTGACATAATGCTGGGCATGACCCAGTGCGGGGAAGTGTTTCATTCTGTTGTATATAGGGTTGCTATGAGTCAGACTTGACTCAATGACATGTAAGAACAGCAACATTTTGTGACAGGGTCTTGCTAAATTATGCAGGCTGCCTGTGGCCTGGAGCTTTCTCTTTTTTCTTTCTTTCTTTTTTTTTTTTTTTCTGGTACTGGGGGTTGAACCCAGGGCCTCACACTTGCATCCTTTTGTAAGTGCTGTACCACTGAGCTGCACCCTCAGCCCATATTTTTTACTTTTTGAGACAAGGTCTTGCTAAATTACGCAGGCTACCTCTGGTCTCGAACTTGCAATCCTCCTGCGCCACCTCGCCCGGCTCCGGCCTGGAACTTCGATCCTTTGTCTCCACCTTCTGTGTTCTGAAGATTACAAGTATGTGTTACTGGGCCCAGCAGCTTGTAGTCTTTCATAGATGCCCTTTATCAGATTTGTTGTTGTTAGGTGTCCTCAAGTTGGTGTCCAGCTCATAGCAACCCTATGTATAACAGGCAAAACACTGTTAACAGTGCTTCTTTGCTATTTGTAGGGTTTTCAATGGCGGATTGATTTTTGGGAGGGGGTTGCCAGGTCCTTCTCCCAAGCCTACAGCTGCTGGTGTTCCCAGGCGGTCTCCCATCCAGGTACTAACCAGGCCCGACCCTGCTTAGCTTCCGAGATCTGATGGGATCAGATGCCACAGAGCTAGATAATTTATATTCCTGATTTTATTGAGAGTTGTGTCAGATGTTTTCATTTTATCTATTAAAATGATCTTATGATTTTACACATGTATTCTGTTATTATAGTAAATTACAGTGATGGATTTTTGAATATTAACCTAAACTTGCATTTCCGGATTAGGTCATGAGTCATGGTGTCTTATTCACTTTTATACACATAATCCCCAAATCAGTCCTATAAGAAGGCCATAGATGTTTAATAAGTACTTATTGAATTGCTTAAGTAATTAACTATGAGGTTCCTTAGATAGTTTTCCATTCTTAGAAACTTCTAAAAACATTTGAAGAAAAGCCCCATCATTTAATAAACCAAAATCTCTTGCTACCTTAATCAGAGATCACTTCTCCACAACCATGACTATTAGGAGTGTAGATTGTGACTCAGAAGGAAGTAGAGAATCCCTTTGACATCTCTTTCATAAAGAACTTCGAAACCTGCTTGTTTTTACATCCTATAAATAGTCCTAACAAGCTTCAGTGATCTAGTTTCCTTGCACCCTACATATCAGAAGCTACAAACTAAAGGGTGAAAGTAAGTTATTAGAGGTTGTTAAATTGAGAGCACAAAAATTAGTTTTCTATGGCATGGAGGAGAAAGAAAGAATTTTAAAAGCTTAGTAGTTGAGAGCTGTTAAAAAGTGCTAGTAGCCAAGAGCTGTTTATAAGTATTAATTATAGATCCATGCTCTTAATATATATAAATACCGTTATTAAAACAGGATTTCAGAAACTTTAGTAGCCTCTCATTCACTATTTCTTAAACTTTGCTCTGCTTTTATACATGTCAGGGGGTAGAAATCACACATAATGGCTATGGTAGGAGTGAGTTACACTAAGAGAGTAATTCCCAGTGTCAAGGGAGAAATGGGGACAGTGTGTGATGAGTATGTAGTTTGTGTGTCTTTATGTATGTATGTTTTCAGGGGGGTATTGACATATATACATGGGAACATATCAGAATCTATTGCTGGAGAAAGGGGATCATGTGTGCAGTTTCAGCTTGTTTCTGTTCCATTCCTGCCATAATTATACTGTCTTGCTTCCCTACCAACAGATGTTCTGCTGACTTACTCGTATTTCCATGGGAGAAATACTGGTCTTATCCATACTGTTACTATTGAGATCCTCTGAAGAGATTGACTGAGAAGTCCCCCCACCCCCAACGCACATACACACATAGCTAAGCTGGTGCATATTAGTCCAGAGTCAGGACTTAGTTGTCCTTAGTTTAGTGTTTTCTATTCTGCCATTATAATAATTTATATTCAAAGTGATAGGATCAATAAGAATGAAACTGTAGAATGAAACTGTTTCCAAGATTTTTTATTAGAAAGAATGGGAAGTGTTTTTAAAATTGTAGTTTAGAAAGATTTTTTCCCCTTCTTGCTGAAAAAAAAATCACTTGGAAATAAAACTGAGACATTTGTGATGGAAGAACTTCATTTCCTCATGATGAATAAATAAAGTGGTGTGAAGATAAATTGATCCCTTTTATATGTTCACTAGAAATCTGTTAGTTCTAAAAACAAAGTATAAATGACCTCAGACTTTAGTGATGGTTGCTATGTGCCATTGAGTCAGGTCCAACTCATAGCAGCCCTATGTACAACAGAACAAAACATTCCCTGACATTGTGCCGTGCACACGGATCTTTTTTATGTTTCATCCCATTGTTGCAGGTACTGCATTAATCCATTTAGTTGAAGGTCTTCCTTTTTTTTCATTGACTCACCACTCTCCAAAATATGATGCCCTTCCCTAGGGATTGTTCCCTCCTGACAACATGCCTTGTATGGCTGCATAATGAATTATTACTAATTTAGTAAATGAGAGACTTTATATACAATTTCCATGGGTCAGGAGTCCAGGCATGGCTTAGCTGGATCTGTTGTTGAAAGTTTCAGTATGCTGAAATCAAGGTGTGAACCTGAACTGTGATCTTATTTAAAGCTCATTGATTTTTGCCAGCATTTAATTCCTAAAGGTTATAGGATTGAAGCTCTCAGTTTCTAGAGGCTTCCCACCCGACATAGGGCTGTCTTCACAATATGGTAGTTTGCTTATTTAAGGCCAACAGAAGAGCCTTTCTGCTGCTTTCAGTATCTCTGATTTTTAGAGCCTCTTTTTAAGAGGGTAAGATTATATCAAAACCACTGAGACATTCTGTCTTTTTATTAGCATTAGAGTCAACAGGTGGGGCCTTACTTACCTATAGATAGGAGCGTATCCATCCATCCATCTGTCTATCTGTGTATATATCTATCCATCCATCCATGTAACTTAACCTAGTCAGAAGAACAAAATCCAGGAATCTTTCCCACATTTAAAGGGAGGGGATTTTATAGCGTATGTATACCAGGTGATAGGAATTCTGGAGGGTAATCTTAGCGGCATTCCTACCATAGGTTATTAAAGGCAGTAACTCCCCCATTAAATAAAAGTGGAATCTTTTCTAACTCCCACTTGTCTGTGAGCTTGTCATGCTCTGGGAACTTGTGTGTTGCTGTGATGCTGAAAACTGTGACACTAGTATTTCAGATACCAGCAGGGCCACCCATGGTGAACAAGTTTCTGATGAGCTTCCAGACTTAAGACAAACTTGGAAGAAGGACCCATCAGCTCTTTCAAAACAATTAGCCATTGAAAACCCTATGAATAGCAGAGAAGCACTGCCAAATATAGTGCTAGAAAGTGAGCCTCACCCCAGCTGGAAGACATTCAAGAAATGCCTGGGAAAGAGTTGCCTCCTCAAAGAAGAGTCAACCTTAATGATGGGAATGGAGTAAAGTTTCAGGGACCTCTAGTTGCTGATGTGGTGCATACTCAAAACAAGAAGAAACACCGTGACTGCAACAATGGCTCAAACATAAGAAGATCATATGCATGACAGTGTCGGACAGTGTTTCATTCTGTTGTACATAGGGTTACTATGAGTTGAACCCAACTTGACAGCACCTAACAACAACAAGCATTTCACTAGATGATAGAAATAAAAGGCCCAAAAGCCCAGGATATGAGATGTGGAAAGAAAATGAAGTAAGGTTTATAATGTCTTCAATAGTGCAGCTACTGTGGAACTGTAACCAGCCTATAATGTGAACATGAAGGAGATGGTATAGAGAGGGAGGATATTTGGTTGGAAAAGCTTTATTGTATATCTGGGAAAAGTTTTTAAAGAAAAGTTTATTGATTTCCTGGAAAGACAGGCTTAGTATTTAAGATGATGAAATTATTAAATGATGTTTTCTTTCCCCCAGATGGTATACCTCAAGTTTACTATTTTGGCCCTTGCGGTAAATACAATGCTATGGTGCTGGAACTGCTGGGACCTAGTTTGGAAGACTTGTTTGACTTGTGTGACAGAACGTTTTCTCTTAAAACGGTTCTCATGATAGCTATACAACTGGTAAGTAGAGTGTTTTGAAGTTGTATGAACAGTTACATTGATGCATTGCTAACAAATTTAAATTAAAAGTTATATTAAAGTTTTGTGACAATTTCTTCAGCATTTTACCTAATACAAATTTTCTGCTTTACATATTGTCATTTTTTAGAATACATGTCACTAGAAATAACTGAAGGCCTGCAGCTGTAGCACTGTGGCGTCTGATCTGTCAGATCTCGGAGGCTAAGCAGTGTTGGGCCTGGTTAGTACTTGGATAGGAGACCACCTGGGAACACCAGGTGCTGTAGGCTTGGGAGAAGGACCCAGCAACCCACTCCCCCCCAAAAATAAATCAGCCATTGAAAACCCCATGAACAGCAGAGAAGCACTAACAGTGTTTTGCCTGTTGTACGTAGGGTAGACACGGGCTCAACGGATTCTTAATGTTGGTAATAGACTTTTTAAGTTTTTTGTGACAGGGTCTCACTTTGTAGCCTAGGCTGACCTGGAACCTGCTGTGTAAACCAGGCTGGCCTCAAACTCATGTTGATTATCCTGCCTCAACCTCCCAAGTGCTGGGTAGTAGACTTTAATGAACTAATAAAAGAGGAAAAAAACTAGTGACAGTCTTAATAAATTATTTAAATTTCAGAGAACAGATGTGAAAACAATTTAGAGGATAGTATTAAGACAGTTTTGACATCAGTGTCAGTGTGAGTAGGCTGCTGAAGTCCAAGTTGTTTTTATTCATTGACTCATTAATTCCATTTCTACAGACTTATTCTGTGGAAATATTCAGATGTACTTAAAGTTTTATTTGCAAGGATAGATATTAAAAAAATAAGAAACAAACCAAATGTACAGAATTAACAGGAAGAGTTAGGTAAATTATTAAGCGCTGTAAAGTAATATGCAGCTATATAAAGTATATATGAATAGAGTGTCTTATGGGAAATACTCATAATATATCATTAATTAAAAGCATAGATCATGGAATGTTGTATGGTCCACAGTTTGTTAATAAGTGAGAATGGCCTACGTGATTATATATTTACATTTCATTAACATTAACCATCATTGTCACCAAGTGAAGCAGTTTTCTTATTTGTAATATTCTAATTTGTGATGCTTTGTAAAATGAACATTATTTGAGAATCTGTAAAAATAGTTAACATAAATGTACCATTTTATTATTAGACTTGGATTCCAAAATATTCTAGTTTCAAGATTTATTTTTAAGTATTTAATACAAAGGGGAAAAAGTTATATGTAAAAACGACATACTGAGTGACACTGCTAGATGTTTTTATTTAAAAGATTAAGTTCTTAAGTTTCTTAAATATAATTATGGAAGTTGCTGATTATTAAACTGAGTATGACTAATAGGTTTATGAATATGTCTGTTTATTCTTTTAAGTTCAAGATTTTAAAAAATCAGTAAAGGTATTTGATTTTATGATGTTACATCCTCTGAAAGCAGAGATTGAATCAGGTTTAGTGATATAAAATGAACTCATAAAATTCAAACACTTTCATCGGTGATCATAGTAGTAAAGGCAAATATTTTTAACCATAAGTGGATTTCTATATTTGAGGAACTATAAACTGACATCATGTTAGCTTTTAAAGGGTTGAAACAATTTCTGACTTTTTCTTTTTTATGTTGTTTTCATTGTGAAAGTTTTGTCTTATCCTTATCATGATTTCTTTTGCTAGTCAAAACATAAAGTAAAATTTCTGTTCTTTTTTTCTTGTACCAAGATTTCTCGCATGGAATATGTCCATTCAAAGAACTTGATATACAGAGATGTAAAACCTGAGAACTTCTTAATAGGACGACCAGGAAACAAAACCCAGCAAGTTATTCATATTATAGATTTTGGTTTGGCAAAGGAGTATATTGATCCAGAGACAAAGAAACATATACCATACAGAGAACACAAGAGCCTTACAGGAACAGCTAGATATATGAGCATAAACACACATTTAGGAAAAGGTATGTGTATGTGTTGTAAGTATGGAAGTTTGAATTCAGCAACTGTGCTGATAATGTGAGTTTATATTAGTTATTACAAATTAGTTTTTGCAGATTATGATAGCTTGTATTGTAATTTTCATTTTTCATAAACTTAGAGGTAACTATATTTTAATAATAGTATTAAAGTAAATTTCTGTAGAGTAAATGAATGACAAGTATCCTTAATGTCACGGTTTGAATATAATATACTTTAATACTGGGGCCCCAGTTGGTGGCACTGTCCTGAGAGGTTATGGCCTCTTAGGAAGTAGGTTTTGCTTTGTGGAAGTAGCTTCCTGGTAGAGTGCCTTTGGAGGTTTTTACCTGGGACCTGCAGCCCCAGGCTCTCTCTCTCCCAGTTCTGCCATGCCATGAGGTCATATGACACAGGTCTTGCTGCCAGCACTGCCATTATGGACAGATTCTCTTAAATGTGAATTTCCAATAAACCTCTTCCCCCGTAAATGTGTTTGGATTGGGTTTCACTACAGTGATGACACCTGACTGATATACTTAGATTCGCTGTATCTTTTTTTTTTCTATAATAACTTGGAATTTTCAACTTTGATACAATTGGGGGGTACATTTGATTATATCTATTAAAAGAATATGAGATAATACCTAATTTTAACTGAATTTAGTACATAAGAAGACTTTTTTTTAAAATTGAAATTAGAGTTCTCCTCTGTGGTTAGCCAGAGAAATATCAACCTGCCTAATAAGTAAAAGACCAACAGCATATCTGTAGAGGTGGGCAGAACTGTCTTCTGATGCTGGTTTAAATATATATTAGCTGTAAGATGTTGGGCAACTTGTTTAAAGTTTTTAAGATACTTTTTTATTTGCAAAAAGGGTAAACTAGTATTAACCTCATTGGTTTTTTTGTAGGATATAATCTGTGATCACACATCAATGTTTTTGTTATATAGCTGTGTTAGTTTTTGTGTCACTGTTACCAAGATACCTGGCAGAACAATTTAAAGGAGGAAAGATTTATTTGGTCTATGGTTCAGAGGATTTCAGTCCATAGTGGCACAAAGGCACAGTGGCAGAGCAATAGCAGGAATGTGCGGTGGGAGCTATTCACATCATGGTGGACTGGACCAAAGAGATTGCCAAGGCCCATAAAAAACTTTCGAAAGCTTACTCCCAGTGGCCTACTTCCACCAACTAGATCCTACCTCCCCAAGTTCCACAGCCCCTCAAAATAGTGCCACCACCTGGGGACCCAATGCTCAAACATTAGCCTGGAGAACCATTTTATATTTAAACCATAGCACTCTGTCCCTGGTCCCCAAAGGCTCATGGCCATCTCATAATGCAAAATGCATTCAGTCCAACCTCCAAAGTCCCAAAGTCTTAACAGCCTCAACACTGTTCAAAGGTCCAAGTCCAAAGTCTTGACTGAGACTCACAGCAATCTTAGTTGTGAGTCCCTGCAAAATAAAAAATAAGTTACATACTTCCAACATATAGTGGCACAGAGTAAACATTACCATTCCACAAGGGAGGAATGGTGATGAAGCAAGGAAAGATTAGACTGAAGCAAAACTGATAAGCAGCAGACAAACAAATCATGTAGCTCCATGTCTGGCATGTGGCATCTGCAGTGGCACCAGCTGGGCTCCAACAGGCTTTGGCAGCTTCATTCCTATAACCTTGCCATTTGCAAGCCACATTGCTTCTCTTTTGAGCTGGCCACACTTATTGCCAGTGATTTTCTTTGGCAGACATCCCACATTGCTGGCATCTCCAGTATCCTGTGGTCTCCATTGCAGCCTAGGCTCCACATTCAAAGCTTCATGCATCACATCCTCAGGAGCTCTTTGCAGGGAATCCAACCCTGCTACACATTGCTTGGCTTTGCAGGCTATTCTCTAGAACCTTAGTGGTAGCCTTCATGACATGGTAACTCTTGCTCTATATGTTTGCAAAACCTGAACCCAATGAATGATGCCATATTTTACTGGCAGCATGAGCAATATCTGGGTCCTCTTAGACCACAGCTACAGTGGTCTCTGAGTGGCTGAACCTTGGAAAACATTTCCCTAAGTGACCTTTTTCCAAGAGGGCACCATGCCAGGCTCTCTTTTCAAATGGAAGTCTTTCAGATAGGTTTGTAGTTTTACACCCTTGATGATGGGCTTTCAGCAATTCCTGACCAGCTCCCAGGGGATTTCTCCTATTGTTCCAGTGTGAACAGTGTGGCTTCCCTTCAATAGTGATAACACAACTACAGCTACCTATTTGCAATATTAAACCTGCAGCTTTTCTGGCCAGGCTACATGCTTCCTACATGTTTCTCTTCTGCTTTTTGCTTCTGATTCTCATTATGTTGTTGTTGTTAGCATAGTGACCCTACATATAACAGGAGAAACACTATTGTCAGTGCTTCTCTGCTGCTCATAGGGTTTTCAATAGTGGATTGATTTTTGGGAGTGGGTTGCTGGGTCCGTCTGCCAAGCCTACAGCACCTGGTGGTCCCAGACGGTCTCCCATCCAAGTACTAACCAGGCCCAACCCTGCTTAGTTTCTGAGATCTGACGGGATCAGATGCCACAGGGCTACGGCTGCAGGCAATTCTCATAAATCTGGCTAAAAACATCTAGTAGCAACCATACCTCAACCTCAGTGCTATGCTGTCTTGACATTTCCTCTGCCATATTAATTAGTCCATTACTTTTGAAGTGACCCTCCCTCAAATTCTTAAGGACATAAGCAAACCTCAGACAAATTCTTTTCCAGAAGATAACATAAACGGCCTCCAGTCCAATTCCTTATAGTGTCCTTATTTCTGTCTGAAATCTTGTGAACCCTATCTTTACTATTTGCATTTCTTTTAGCGTTCTGGTTTCTGAACTCAACAGAACGGCCCTCTAAGCTCCATTTATGGTATTCTAAGGCCTCTCTAGTCTGCATCTCCATACTCTTCCAAAATATTCCCACAAATAAGTTCTAGTGGTTCTTGAACCACATGATCAGGTTTCACCACAGGAACAACTCACTCTTTGGTGCCAATTTTTTGTGTTAGTTAGCTTTTGTGTCACTGTTGCTAAAACACCGGACAGAACTAGTTAAAGGAGGAAGGATTTATTTTACTCATGGTTGAGAGGATCTTTGGCAGAGGCTGTTCACATTGTGGCAGACAGAAGCAGAGATTACTGGAACTGGAGGCCTGTGTAAAAACCTTCAAGACCTGCCCGCAGGGGGCCTACTTCTGCCAACTAGATTCTACCTCCCAAAGTTCCACAGCCCCTCAAAACAGTGCCGCTACCTGCGGACCTAGTGCTCAAACATGAGTTTTGGGGACCATTTTATATTCAAACCATGACATAATAGCTTTAGTCTTTTATACCTGGAACAGTTTCTCAGGCTTTCATTATAGCTCATGACCTTACTATTTTTAAGGAGTACAGGCTATTTTGTAGAATGTCTTCAGTATGGATCTGTTACTTCCTCATGATTAGATTTTGGTATGTGTGTTTAATACATATACCATAGAAATGGTGTGTTCTTACTGCAAATTGTCAGGGGGCACATGATGTAGCCAATTCCAAGCAGCTTTGATTACTTACTTAGGTGCTCTGTGCTGACTTTTTCCATTAAAACACTCCACATTTTAGTTTTGCTACTAAAAAGTATTTTGTTGGTAAGTCTGAGACTGTGTAAATATGTTGTTCTTTAACAAATTTTTACCCACTAGATTGCATTGATGGTTTTCTGTCATTCCTTACATATTTATTAGTTACTATTATAACATAAGCACAGGGTTTCCCTCTTACCCTGTTTATTGACTTAGATCTGTATGGACTATGAATTCTTATTTACTATATTATGTATTGAATGTTGTTATTGTTGTTAGGTGTGGTCGAGTTGGTGTCGACTCATAGTGACTCTGGGTACAACAGAGGAAACACTATTTTCAGTGCTTCTCTGTTATTCCTAGGGTTTTCAATGGCTGATTGCTTTGGGAATGGGCTGCCAGGTCCTTTTCCCAAGCTTATAGCACCTGGTGTTCCTAGGTGGTCTCCCATCCAAGTACTCACCAGGCCCAACCCTGCTTAGCTTCTGAGATCTGATGGGATCAGATGCCACAGTGCTATGACTTCAGGCTGTATTGAATGTACTACTACCACTTATTTTTATGCTCAGTGCATCTCAGATTTTGGTCCCTGGTTGCTCCTTCAAGCTGACTTCTCTTGACACATACATTCTTGTGAGTCTTTGAACTCTCCCTTACTTTGTGGTTGCAAAAAATTTTTCCAAACTCATCTTGCAGTTTCTCTGCTCCAACCTTATGATCAACCACTTCTCTAGGAAGTCCTAGGTCTTTTTCCTGGATATAGTAGTACTGCTTGTTGTTGTTGTTAGATGCCATCGTTTCTGACTCATAGTGACCCTTATAGGGTTTTCAGTGGCTGATTGTTTTGGGATTGCCTGGGGAGTGGATTGCCATGTCCTTCTCCCAATAGTAGTACTTAGGAACCAATATTTAGCCACTGGGTATGCTCATTGCTATATTTTTACATCACAACTTGGAAATGTGAGTGTATATGCCTATGTGTTAGTCATTTGTGTTAGTCCTCCTGCCTCAGCCTCCCAAGTACTGGGATATCAGGTGTGTGCCACTATGCCCAGCTCGATATTTCTGATTTCAATTAGTAGAACTCATCCATCCATATTTGTAATTCCTTTTCCTGCTACATTTGTGTCTTCCTTTGCCAACAGTGAGAACTCTAACTAGCACTACACATTTACTCACTTTCTGAAGTCTGGTTTATTCCTTTTCATGCTGAGTAGTTGTCCATAATGTAAGCATACCAGAAAATTTTTCATCTGTTCCAATGTTGACAGACACTTGAATTGTTAACAGTTTTTGACTATTATGAATAAAACTTCTATGGCCCTCTTGCAGATCTTTTTGTGGGCATATGCTTTCTTGGAATTGCTGAGTTATATGATAGGTGTTATTTAACTTTATAAGAAACTACCATAAATTTCCAAAAGTGTTTGTACCTTTTTCTTTTTCTTTCTTTCTTTCTTTTCTTTTCTTTTTTTTACCAGCAACGAATCAGAGTGTTTTACATTCTTTTTGGGATTTTTTTTTTTTTTTGGATAAGGTCTCTCTCTGTAGCCAAGCCTGGCCTCAAATTCTTGATCCTTCTACCTCAGCCTTCCAAGTGCTGGGATTATAGGTATGTACTGTCACCCATGGCTATTTCACAGTCTTGACAGTATCTATGTTATCAGTATTTTTTTTCATTTTTAACATCCTTCTGAGAACCCAGGTTTGATCCCTAGCCCTGCAAAAATGGAAAAAGGATGTGGCAGTCTACTCCCCAAAACAATCCCAAAACAATCAGCCATTGAAAACCTTGTGAAGGTAGCTATGGATCAGACATAATGGCACCTAACAACAGCAACAAATGGGTGTGTAATCATATTTTATTTCCCTGTAAATAATGTCTTATCCTCTGTTTTATATGTTTATTAGTCATTTGCACTCTTCTTTTGTGAAATGTGTGTAATTTTATTGTTATTTTGTGGATGTTCTATATTCTGGATACTAGTCTGTCAAGTGTAGGAATTGTCAATATTTTCCTCCAGCCTATGCTTGCTTGCATCTTCTTAATGCTTTCTTTTGATGAGCAGGAGTGTTAAATATGAAATTTAGTTTATTTTTTTTTCTTTTGGGATCATAACTTTTTGAATCCTAAGTGCCATGAGGGCTGCGATTTAGCTCAGTTGGTAGAGCGCGGCTCTGCAGTCTCTGAGGTCCCGAGTTCGATTCCCAGCACCGCAAAAATGGGAGAAGGGCCTGGCAATCCACTCCCAAGGCAATCCTGAAACAGTCAGCCATTAAAAACCCTACGAGGGTCGCTGTGAGTTGGATACCGTCTTAACGGCACCTAACAAAAACAACAACAACAACAACAACAACAAGTGCCATGAAATCTTTAGTCCCATGTGATAAAGATATTTTGTTTTCTCCTAGAAGCTTTATGATTTTAGTTCTACTTTTTTTTATCTGTGATTCATCTAAAAATAATTTTTGTATGGTATGAAATAGGAGTCAAGTTTGTTTTTTAAATGGTATCATGTTTCTCATTGAGTTACTTTTGTGTGTTTATAAAAATAAAAATCATTTCCACATTGTTTTACCATAGTTGTTTCTTAAGCCATGGTCCATGCTCATGTCAGAGGAGGTACAAATTTAATTTTCTGCTTTTAGATTCTATTCCTGACATCTCACTCAAAATGGATAGACAAGAAGGTCAACCAATTAGTATATATCCATTATCACTGCCCCAAAGTACCTTATAATATAGAATAAAATTTGGACAGGACTTTATGAATCATTTAATCCAACTGCCAATTTATGACCTTGGCTTCTTCTCTTGCCATTTCCCACAGATTCTTACTTTTTATATAAACTGCATACTGCATGTCCCTGCTCTACCTCTCAATGAGAAGTAAATAGAACTTGGCATCTTTCCTGACAGCCTGTCTGATAGTAGGCTTATTGTGTTCTTTTTCTTTTCAGACAGCTGAAATGCCTAAAAAATGTAAATTTGCCTTTCTTTAAGGAAAGTTAGTTTCAAATATTTAAAATTATGAAACGTAAGTTTTATTAAGATAACATTTTTATGAGTGCCTTTCAGTAACAAACTTTCCTGATAGATTTAAAATATAGTTGGATACACAGAACTTTCAGGATTGTGCCTTCCATTAAAACCAAACATACCTGTATTTGCATGGGCAGTGTCTGAGAAGTTTTTATTTCATGGTAGTTGTTAATAGACTATTTTATAACAACTAACAAAGGTTCATTACTATTGTATTATGAGACATGAAGTCACAACTTCCTTATGGCATAATGTTCTTCATCTGAACAATGGTAACTGTAATAGCATTCTATTTGTAGAAATGGCAAAGTGAGTGGTATGTTTGTCCTTGTTGGGAAAAGCCTTCAGAGCTTGGGAAATAGCATTCAGCTGTTGCAATAATTGCCTTTTACTCCTCTTTCAGAAAGAAAAAAAACAAAATGAAGTCTTTGGCAAGTACTGCAAACAATAAAAGTGTTAATCTTTACTTTTAAAAGCCCTGCTTCTCAATTTTAATAGAGATGAAGTAGATGGGTAGTATTAATAGAGAAGAATATTTGTTTGACAGATTACATGAATTCCTATTTTAAAATAAAATAAGCTAAGGTAATATGAGTTTGTATGCACCACATTCTGTAAATCTGTGATGATTGTGGATTTGGAGTATTTTAAGAGTACATGGTTTGCAAAGGAGTCATGAAGGCATAAAAAAGAAAAAGGACCAGAGAAAAGCATGGCTTTTTAATGTGATTTACATTTTTTAAATGTGATTTGATTTTGTGTATATGTAACTTTGCCTTTCTTGCTTTGCCTGGAACCTGGTGATTACTTTTTTTGTGGTGCTGGGGATCAAACCCAGGGCCTCACACCTGCTAGGCAAATGCTCTACCACTGAGCTACATCCACAGTCGCTTGGTAATACTTTTAAGCCTTATTCATTTATTTATTTTCAGTTCTTCTTTGTTTACATGAAACTTTCAAAACAGAGAATTTGGTTACAGGAACATTACATTGTTTTATGATTATTTTTCCTTTTTGAAGATTAACACAATATCAGATTTATGCAGGAAAAAGATGTTCCCTACATAATATGGAATAAAATATAAAATCACAGTGTAGACTTGTCGTCTTCCTTCTTGTAATGTCTGTTGATATTAACGAGACAGTTTACGTTCAGAAGGCAGATACGATATACGATGATTTCACTTTTACATCTTTCATATCTGCTTAAGTCACTGTCCAAAATGAAATTTCTATAAAATTGTGATAGAGATTTCCCAGTGTTCTACTTTATGAAACTTTTAAAATATTGCCATGTTGAATTGTTTTTTTTGTGTCTGATCTGAATAGATGGCTCCTTTTTAAAAATTAATTTATTTTTGGCAGTACTGAGGGATTGTCCTAAGGCCTCATGCATGCTTTGCAACACTCTACCAGTGAACTTCACCAAAGTCCATTTTTTCCCCCTTTTTTTTTTTTTTTTTGAGTCATGGTGTTGGTAAATTATGCAGGCTGCCTCTGGCCTTAAACTTTGGAATCCTTTTGCCTTATCCTCCCCAGTCACTGGGATTACAGATGTGTACCCCCACGCCCAAGTAGATGTCTACTTTTGAATTCCTTTAAAAGGCTATTTTGTCAACTTCTTTGAACCTCCTCATACACTCTCTTTGGATCATTTTTCTCCCCTTTTATGCCTTCTCACTGAAGTTATTTGAGGTTAAGTAAGTACTATATATATTTTCTCTCTGGTGAGTGGTCTTGAAATAAAATTCACATCTTGTATTTAAAATTATTTATCATTCAAGAGTAAAGAGAGTAGGATTTGAGGAATAACTTGAAAGTTGCTTTTTGTTAGTAAAAATCTGTGTTATAGATAAGCTTCCAAGTGGTGAGCTTTGTGAAGAGAAAAGAAGGAAGAATCATAAGATTATGATATTACAAAAATGTCTTCATATTTTGGTACATTCTGTTATGTGATTCATATAATTCAGATTTAGGTTAATTATCCAAATTCCTGAGGCCTATTCTTTAAGCTGCCCAAACAGGTTTTTAATAGTTTAAAAACATGTATTTACATCTTCCAGTTATATTTTAACAATTTAAAATGTATTATGTAATTCCTTGTTTTCTTTAAACAAAGTATGATGAACATAAATAATATTTTCTTGATGTTTCAGGATAAACATATTTTATGATCACTGTTATCTTACATTGTAATACTTTTGTGAGCTGCGGGAAAATGTTAGAATGTATGCCTTCTAAGTAAGGTTAGGGGAAATGCTATTTGTATTTTGTAATAGATTTCTTCTCCTTTTGGTTTTTCTTGGGGGACGGTGTTCAATTGTATTTTCTCTTTTTTGATATTGTATGTGTACGATTACTTCCGGAGGTACTCTCCTTTTCTTTTGATTTGTTTCTTTTAACCTGGAAACAAAACTTTTTGGAATTATATCTAAATTTAAATAAAACCCTAAATTTTAAGAGAGTTTCTTTAGCAATTAGGTGAAAGCATATATTGGATTTTGTTGCTCAGAAAACTCTCTCTTCTTACTTTATAAATTTTCTTAATATTGCTAGGTTAGGTGGCTGGAGTAATGAGGTATTGGTGCATACTGTCATGAATAACTACATTTTTCTCATTTCCCTTTTAGGTTTATATTATATAAAATAAAAATAAAAATAAAAAACACACAATAAAACCCTTCCTTTTAGCCAGGCATGATAGCACATGCCTGTAATCCCAGCGATTTGGGAGGCTGAGACAGGAGGATTGCAAGTCCAAATCTAGAGGCAGCCTGTATAACTTAGTGAGACCCTGTCTCGATAAAAAATAAAAAAGGGGCTGGGGTTGCAGCTTAATGGTCGAGCACCTGCAAAGCATGTGTAAGGCCTTGCGTTCAGTCCCCCAGTAACTCTCCTCCCAAAAAAACTCCTCTTCATAATGTCATTAAAAAAATGTGATCTCAGTGAATCTTATAGAAGATGCGTTTCTGTTTTTATGGGGTGGCATGGAAAATAATATTTTAGAATGAAGTATTAAGTAAAACTTTCTTATGGTAGGTAATTGCTATTTTTTTATTTATAAAAAATGATTTGCACTTTCTTCAAGGACAATTTTTATTGTTTGAGTTCTCTTTTCAACCTGTACTTAGTTTAAATAACACGTCCGTGTTTGTCTTCATTGTTTTTCATTTTGATAGAAAACATGGTAATAAGTTTATTTTTGCAAATATATGTATGGATAGTCATTAGGAGCTGTCAAGTTGGGTCTAACTCATAACAACCCTTATAGGGTTTTCCGTTGGCTGGTTGTTTCCGGATTGCTTTGGGAGTGGATTGCCATGTCCTTCTCCCATATTTTTTTGCAGTGCTGGGGATCAAACCTGGGTCCTCGGAGAGTGCAGAGCAGCACTCTTACCAACTGAGCTATACCCCAGTCCCATATGGATAGTAGAAAGTACATATAGTACATATACTTTTTTTTTTATTAGAAATTTTTAATGTACATCATAATGTGATTCATTTTGACATGCTTTTCGTTGTGACAATTTTCATATATGCAATTTGATAAGCATTATTCATATAGGTTACCCCTTACCCTCCTCGATGTTTCCCCCCTCCCCCCTTCCTATCTAAGTTTCCCATCCAAGTCTTCTCTATCTTTTACTATATAGTAT